>VZSC01004600.1:348716-383302 GCA_013398225.1 Steatornis caripensis
ATATATAGAATATTGTATGATCATATAATATGCATTATTATACATACATTAAGAAAAACCAAAGCAAATATAGTCCTTTTTTGTATGTTTAGATTGCCCTGAAACCAGCTGGAGGAGAGTTCAGCTTTTAGAAATCCCTTCAATAAAGAAGTATGGAAGAGGTAACAGTGCCAAATCGGTTCTATTTCTGGTTTCTGGTAGTTTTGTCCTAGTCAGTCTCCCCACTTAGACCTGCTATTTTAATCCTGAAACATGTTAATTATTAAAATAATTTCTATCAGCTTTCCTTAGTCTTCAGAATGAAAATTTCCCTTTTGTGGGGCATCAAGTCATGTGAAAATCCTAATAATTTGGGGACAAAAGCACTCTGCCCAAGAGCCTGTGGCAAAAGAAGGTGAATGTCCGTCTAAGGACTCTGTGAGGCATAAAGGTATCCTCCAAACCCTTCTCGTTATTTCCACCTTCCGTTGCCTGTTGCTGCCTCCCTGCACCTCTCAAAGAGCCCCTGGGAATGCAGAGAACATATTGTACAATATTTCATGTTTCAGACCCAGAAGATCAGGTTATACCATTTAGATATTATACACTTAAAGTACAGCTTTCAAAAACAAGAAAAAAGCTTTCTGAGTGTCATGGACTTTCTTAATACTGATTCTCTTACCAATACTACNTGGGGACAAAAGCACTCCGCCCAAGAGCCTGTGGCAAAAGAAGGTGAATGTCCGTCTAAGGACTCTGTGAGGCATAAAGGTATCCTCCAAACCCTTCTCGTTATTTCCACCTTCCGTTGCCTGTTGCTGCCTCCCTGCACCTCTCAAAGAGCCCCTGGGAATGCAGAGAACATATTGTACAATATTTCATGTTTCAGACCCAGAAGATCAGGTTATACCATTTAGATATTATACACTTAAAGTACAGCTTTCAAAAACAAGAAAAAAGCTTTCTGAGTGTCATGGACTTTCCTAATACTGATTCTCTTACCAATACTACTTGACCCTGACCATTTTCTTCAAACTCACAGCAGCTTGTACTGCTTACATCTAATTTCCTACATGCGAAACCCCTACTAGTTCAGCAAGACTTAATAGATTGCACGTGACATAGCTGAAAGTCGGAGTGGAGCAGGCAGTTAATCAAAGGAGACCACTAGAGGACCTTCGAGAGAAGCAGGCCATGTTTTCCCTCTGTTCTCTCCTCTCAGGAGAGTGACTCCTGAAGTGAGGGGCCTGAGTGATGTGCAGGTTGTGGATCGCCAGGGCCCACTGACCCTCCTCACATCAGTACCACATTCTCCACTTTCTCTCCCTAACCTGCAGCTCCCTGGCAGTCCCTGCTGTCATCGGTAGGGTGACCCTGCCAGTATGTAGTACCTTTTTCTGGAGATGCGTAGAGACCTAGGAACCAAATTAATTCTGTTTCAAAAGATATTTGAGAGGGCAGAGAGAAGGAGAGAGCTCTCTGCACACCACAGAAAGTATTTACTGCTCACTTTACGCAGGTTTCTTTTTCCCTGCTTACAAGAAGTGGAAATGAGATAAATTAAGACAGTTAATCAACTCGTTCTGGTCTGAAGTCAACCGGGAAAGGATTGGCCTTTGAATACCTGGCCTAAACTTCAGTATTTTTTTTTTCCTAGGTGAACGTAATCTGGTTTTAATGTGCTCTTCCTCATTATACTGCCAGATGGTGCTTAGGCATAGCAGATGAAGTCAGATTACCCATGTCACCCTTCCTTTTTAGCCTGGCATGAGTATATTAAACACCAGTTCTCGATAACACTCAGCTGCTGGATTAAAGACGCCTTTGACATTTACTTTCTATCAGGAGCCTGAAGAGCCAGCATAATCACGCCAGACAAATAACTGACAGTTATTCACCGTATTGTCAGCTGAGCCATTTTGTGCCGTGACTCCTTCTGACCTCATAAGGTAAGTGAAGCTGGTATTTGTATTGCTTGAAGAGAAACTTCTAGGGAACACCTTGAACATTCCCAGAGTGGCACAATTTAGTATGTCACTGTTGTTATCAGCCCACTCCATAACTGTGCTTTGGAGAATCAATGATGTCCCTGAGCCACCCAGGAGATACAAAACCAAGCTTATATGGAGCTAGTCTGCAGCTAGCCACAGGTAAGAAATAATATCTTCAGGAGTAGGTCAATTTTGTTCACAGCATGTAGAGGATTAAACCCAGTTAGGATCCCAAGGGAATGCAAGGATCTATAAAATACCAGATCCTGAAAGAGTCTCACCCACTGTCATCTGCAATAAAATAAAACACATATTCACCTTGTTGCCTTTCTTTTTCTGTTTAAAAAAAAAATAAAAGAGACTGGTTTTCAATCCCTTCTTGGGGGACCAAGATCCATCTTGCCCCAGCATTATCACAATTCTCTATCTGCATCAATAAACCGTGCAACTCAGTAAGACTGGATTTAGAGAGACAAACAGTGCTGAGGCCCTGGCAGGTTTACTTTCAGAGTGAGGGGTTTACTTCAGAGTCGCTCTGGTGTCCTCCCATGGACTGAAACCGTATTACCTGGTGGACTGCATTAGGTATACCTTTGGGACACGATTTCTGGTTTAGTTTCATCCACAAGGAGCCCTGGTAGCAAGCTCTGACACCCCTGCCCATTGAGAACCAACCTGCAGTAGGTGGGGATGATGCACTTGAAAAGTCCTCTCCTCATCCAAAAGAGGCGATGCAGATGCCAGCACTGAGAAGGACCACAGCAGAGTCACCTTTTCGGTCATGCACAGGCTGGGTTACACGGGGTCAGTGGTGGTGCTGGTCACTCCTTGCTCGCCCCGAGGAGTGGGAGCAAATGGCCGCCCCACAGTCAGGGCGGTGGGGCAGCTCCCCTACAGCAGGCAGGGTGGTAACTTTTGCAGTCCATCTACTCCAAGGCACACATCTGATCTCTCTCCGCTGATTGCTTTGAAAGGATCCCAAGGC
The DNA here is from genome assembly GCA_013398225.1 of Steatornis caripensis. NCBI lineage: Eukaryota > Metazoa > Chordata > Aves > Caprimulgiformes > Steatornithidae > Steatornis > Steatornis caripensis. The sequence goes on from VZSC01004600.1 coordinate 351,672, forward strand.
ACTTACAAATAAAAGGGTGTAAGTCGCTGATGTTTTGTCCAGCGGCAGTGATGAGTATACTCTGTCCAAATAATTTCACCCTAAAGATTTAACTGGAGTACAGTGTTCTTGCCTTCTTATCTTTGATCGATGCACAGCACTGCAGTGAAACGTAAACACCTGTAAACACTTTTTACCAAGTTCAAACCAAACTTTACTAATACTGCTTTTAAACGTGGAAAGTACTTTAGGGGCATTTGGGAGAAATGCAACTGGGCCAAGCTATGATGCCTTATTTGAGCAATGCATGACTTGACCGATGAACCCAGATCTCTTGCTATTTTTATGTTTTCTGTGGAGGCTATTTTTTGCTACGCATATGTTCCATGCCATGCTATTGCATTCTGAAATAATTATTTAATGGAAAGTTAAAAATACACCTGCAGAGTGTAATGATGTGGGTGGGGTTAAACACTAAAAATCTTCTTACAGAAGATTCTGGGGAAACCCAAAGACTACCTTTGAGACCATATTTCCTTCCAGATTGCAAAACTGTCCTAGACCCGCCTAGAGCTTCCATTCCCCACCTCCAGATGTGTGGGAATCTGTGGAGAAAAGTAAGAGCAATTAAAGCCAACGCTTTCTCTCAAAACACATGCTAATGTAAGATTACTCAGGAAATTGGATCATCTTGGCAGGGGGTCTTTATATAGTACTGTTTTGGACAAAGCAGCGTGAGATGCCTGTGGCTGAAAAAAGCTTGAGAAAAACTTCTGTGTGGCCCTGAAAGAAGCCTAAAGAAGGGGCTTTGGGTTCACAACATTGACTAAGAGATGGAGCTGGGAGAATCACCTAAACTGTCACAAGGTTCTTAGTTTGAAAGGACCAATCTATCGTCACTATAATGGCAAATTATAACCTGAGTTAGTATTATCAGTTATCTGTCAGAATGATACAATTCCTCTAAAGAGTCAAAGTCACAGCCTTTTAATCTGGGAGTGATACTTATCTTATTATATATTGCAGTGCTTCCTACTACAGATAGCAAGTAATTTTTTTGAATGGCATTTTGTGGAAAAAAACCTCAAATATCTTTCCAATGTCATTCCCAGATTTTTGTGGGTAAACCTGTAATCCAAACCTTTTGATATAAAATCCCTGATTTACCCAAGACTCATTCCTTATTTTGACTAAGGTGAAGCTACCTTCTTGTTCTTGTTTGGAATGTTAATCTGACTTCATTTGAACAATATTTTAAGGTACCGTACTAAAGATTTTAATGCAAAATGTGTCTGTATGTATATCTACATATATAGTGAAACCAAGTTATGAGATCTATTAGGCTATCCAGCGTTATCAATATGTGCAGGTGTAAATATATGTATCCACTATATATAGGTGTAACTACTAAAAAATAAGATTTTTTTCATATATTATCAGCATAATTTTATGGAAAATAAGTTAGAGCTACACTGAAGGAATATTTAGTTGTTACTTTCCTTTACGGTTGATAACATTATAACATGAAAGGGAATCTGAGATGTCTTTCAAAGTAACGTTTTTGGTAATAACACTACATGACAATGCTGATTGTATTAGCAATAAATACATATGAAAACACTGGTTACAACTTTTTACTGACCTGATACAGCTACTCTTCCTAAGCTCTTCTCCAACAATCCCTGATAACCCAATAGATTATATGACTACTTTATCACATAAATCCTTATTCTCTGCTCATCTACACAATATTTTACATTACATTGTGCTTGCCAGTAGTGCGTTGAGTAATGCGCTTACAGGTTTCCCACACACTGCTCACATTTTCATCATCCTACTTCTCACGTTCCCTTGAAGTATGCAAAGAACGCCTTTTTTTGTTAAGTAGGTACTTTCCAGTGCACTTGATGTTTTCCATGTGTGTTGAGCAATATCACAAACCTTTACTCTCTGCTTCTGTGATTTTACCGTTCGTGCAGGAATCTGTCAGTCGCAGACTCTTCTCCCTACCTCAAGATCAACTCTGGAATATTAGTTAAAAATAAAAAGTCCAGCTGTGCCAGTATAAGGTCATTAAAGGATTATTCAACCTGGACCTTCAGGTATATCCCAGGCCTCTGTATATCTAAGGACTGGTTAGTGCTAGTTAATGGGAAGATAATTAGGACAGATCTTGTACATTCATGCTCATGCAATTTCCTAATGCACTCATGGTCAAGTTTATCATTGAAAAGTGATAACGAAATGCATGAATAAAGACAATTTGTCTGTTAGGTGCTTTCTAACCACACCAGCATTTGGTATTAGTGAGAATCCTGTATAACTTTTATAACTGCAGAAAAAATTGACCAAATGTGGCATATATTTTCAAACAAGAAATACTGAACTGCACTATGGCTTCTTTAAAATATTTCTCTTGAGCTAGCAATCTTTTTCCTTGTGTCCAGCCTCAGCAACCTGGTTTTCATTCAGGAACTGATCATGTAAAGAAACAGGTCTTGGTAACTGTGGGATGATTTTACATGGTGATGCATCATTAGAGCTGTATAATATCCAGCAGATGTTCGCTTTAATTCTTTTTTTTTTTTTTGGGTAGGCTCACACGTTGGCATCAGTTCTTCCCCTCTCCAGACAAACTACTTCTATACACTGTAGAGTAAGGCTAGCATGGAGGTACGGCTGGCTATGACTACTTCTGTGGTATGTTCCTGAAAAAAATTCTGTTTTTTTTTCTTTATGTCAGGTAGCACTGGGTGACACTGAAATAATAGTGTTTCTAAATGCTGCAGAAATTTCCAACAGTAGAAAAACTATCCACTGCTATTAATGAATAGGAGGAAACTATCTGTATCATTACTTTTACTTTCCAAAGCTAAGACTAAATGCAAATTTTTCTCAGCCTAGAAGAATCAGATGAACTTAAGTTTGACCTTGTGAATATGTTTATCAGTACTATTTTATCTACGTGTTGTAGTTGGATATCATTGGCTAGAACCGACATAACCCAGGCAAGCTGAACAAGTATTGCTGCATAAGTGAAGAAGTAGCAGGTATGACTTTGTGTGAATTCTCAGTGCTCATGGGTCTTTTTGCCAATCGAGAAGACCGAGCTGTGTGCTTTAATCTTACCCTTTTGAAATGGCCAGAAACTTTCAATATCTGAGCTCCAGGAGGGCAGACAAGCTATAAATGAGTGGCTCTGGGTGAGATGTGGGCCAGCTGTTTGGAAAGGACCATACCGTGGATGTGGGAGAGTGTGATTCACCCTTCTGCTAGCTAGTTTTCACTCTCTAAGATACTGCTTTGTCTTTATTTTTCCATCTGGTAATGAAAACCAAAGAGAGTCATGTGAGTAATGAGGAGGAAGAAGTTGTTAGTAGGATAGCTGGTTGGGCTGTTCAAAGGTGGTCATCAACAATAGTGGCTGATTTTAGGAATGCTAAAATGCTCTATTTCAGCCTTTTGCAAAAATACTTTTTGCTGTTGGTTTTGAATAGCATATTCTGTTTGCCCTTTAACACTTAACTTTAAAGAGTTCTACAACTCCGAAAAAAATTATTTTCTTTACTTTCTAGATTATGGAACTATTTCCATGAGCAAATATTTTTAATAGATTTCAAACATTCTTCTTACTTTGAAAAAGAAACAAATGAAAAACTGTGTTATGACTGGCCTTGAATTATCTTTTAAACTATTTACACAGTGGTTTCACTTCCCTGTTTGCTTACCTTATTTTTTTTAAAAAAAACAAGGTAAATGACTGATTTTTAGTATGTATGGCACGAATCTGAAGCTAATCACTTGACCTTCTAAGTGGAAATTATAATTCAATTATTCTTTTATTTTTTTTAAATTTATTGTCTGTATTTACAGTACAGCTTTTTACAGATGTTATAGCCTTGAGTTAGAATAACTAAAGCTGCCTCTTCTGCTTTGCCAGCCTGAGTGAGAATAGGAATGCACTAGTTTGCTAAACGCATTTTGATCTCACACATTCAGGCATAGCTTAGAATGTATCATAAAGCTATGCTCGTTTAAATTCCTTAGAATGCAAAAAAAGTATTTCCTCCTCTATCAAAGTTATGAAGAGAGGCGTAATCTATAAATCAACTTTGGAGGCTTTTTTGTGTTTGAAGATTTTCTGGTCTCTCCCTCTGAGGATTAAAAATCACATCTCAAGGCAGGCATTAAGTATCATCTATCTATCTGAGAGATTTGTAGGTGCAAGAAAAATGGAGGTTAGACTTGATCAAGGAAAGAACTACAGAAAGAAGCAGCTCAAATTCTTTATTAGTTCTGCTCTGCTGGAAGTTAGGCACTGCGGTAGTTTCCATTTAAACTTAAATACATTGCATTTCACTATATGAATCATAACAACCAGTATATTTTTATGATAAATTGGAAAGGAGAGAAGAGCATGACATTGTGCTTTCACAACTTGCAAATTATTTCTCTCTCTTTTTTGAGTGGCTTAAAGTAGAAAATGGGAAGCGAGGCTTCTCTAGGTTAGCAGGGTTCTGTTGGCAAGGCAGACCTAATAATAGAATCAAGGTTGTCAAAACTAGCGTTTCTAGTTGTTAAGAAGAAGTACTTGATGCAAACACTATTAGTACCTAAGCAAATACTTTATAAACTTTAGTAGGAATGAATAGGAAATCATAAATGTTCTGAAGGTAACAGCATAGGAAGAGAAATTAGGATTTGTTTTCTGTCAATAAAGTCTCAGTGGTCTATTAGAATTATTAAATATTTATCTCCACTCTTTGTTATGTATCTGAGAATAAAAGACAACAATGGGACTTCTAACTTCTACTGCACAATCTTTGGAAGAAGGGATGATGCAAAGCAACAGACTGTGTCCAGAATCTATGCAGTCAAAGTGTCAACTCAGAGTCATGGCAGACTCAGAAATGCAAGTAGGTTTTTAAAATTATTTTTATTTAACATACTAAATGCAAACACAGTGCGTGAAACAAGTATTATACGTTGCGAATTATCATTTTATAAAATTCTGCTTTATTAAGGCGCATGCACAAGTATTAAGTCTCCATATTAAAATGAATTCTCACAGCATTGCTAAATATCGGCAGTACTATCATTGTGTGTGTGTGTACCAAGTATCATTATAAACTCAACATTCACTCCCTTCCTGATACCTAAAAATAGCTGACAGCTTCTGACATTCTAGTCTCTGCAAAATTACGAATATGGAAATTTCCATATACAATGTTCTCGGTACTGTCCTGATAGTGTTTTAGCCGTATCAACATAAAAGGTATGATTTCATTATCAGTTCACTGTGCAGCTTTTTAGCCATGGGAAATGAGCTCAAAAATGAGACTCTTGGCACAAAGTGAGGCTTAGTGGTCTGTTTGACGAGAGAATTTGGAGAAGCTGTTAGAGCCAGAGTGCTGCTGAGCTATTGGTGCTAACCAGTCCTGCCCTNGAATATGGAAATTTCCATATACAAAGTTCTCGGTACTGTCCTGATAGTCTTTTAGCCGTATCAACATAAAAGGTATGATTTCATTATCAGTTCACTGTGCAGCTTTTTAGCCATGGGAAATGAGCTCAAAAATGAGACTCTTGGCACAAAGTGAGGCTTAGTGGTCTGTTTGACGAGAGAATTTGGAGAAGCTGTTAGAGCCAGAGTGCTGCTGAGCTATTGGTGCTAACCAGTCCTGCCCTGAGGATGATAGAGTACAAGTTCAGTAGGACTTGATGAGAGTAAAGGAGATGTTACAATGCTCTCGACTAGCAGGCACTTGGGATCACAGCTTTCTTCCAAAAACAGCACAGACTGCATTGCAGCTGCACCCTGCTGTCTGCAGTGACCATCCAAAGGTCAGGGTGACCTTTGGTCTTACCTGGCAAGCCTGTTTCTATACACGGCACCATGCAGAGCACCGTGCAGATCAGGCTGTGGCTCTGAGACCTGCAACACCTCTCCAAGCTTCAGTAGTGTGGGCATCCCCGGAAGGTGGAGATGCTGGCATGGGGACATCTAGATGTGGGGACCAGATACGTGTCAGACGTAGGCTGTGTGACTCCTTCCACTTTTATGTTAGCTTTCAGCAGCTCCAAACCTGTGGTGGCCCACAAGCAAGCACAGTGATGACAGAGTGTGCTTTGGGTAACAGCACGATGCTTTGCCTTTCTTTAAAGGCACTAGATCACCGAGAAGCTTCCAAGGACCATGCAAGTGGTGAGCTGCCAACTGGCTGGGGATGACTGCTGCAGAAAAGGAGATATCACAAGGAAGTGTGCTTTCTTGCTTTATATTAATTGAAAAATTGAGGGCTAAATTAGTTTCAAGGAAGCCGTCTCCTTAATAAATGAAATTTGAATTTTTCTTTATCACAGAGGTAGAAAAAGAATTTGCATATTGGATACTTACCTCTCAGCCTAGTGCCGGGTGATCCCTCTTGGCTTCTTTCAGAAAGAATAATCTGCAGGATCAGGCTTTGGGTGGAAAAGAAATGCAAGTCTTCCCGGGAGGCATGGTAATCACTGCTTAAGTACCCACATGGCATATGGAAGTGACTCTTTCTTTCTGTCTTTTTCTTTCTCAGATGTACAGTGGAGTATGGAAAGCAAATAAATAATTAAATTGCATTGCTTCTGTGAACTTCTGCCTGTTACTGTGTCTGTTTGTTGGCTGAGTTCATTAAACTGCAAGCTTAATGTCATCTAGATTAAAATCAGAAGTAGGCATGACACCTCTTAAAGTTAACAAAAACTTTCATTTCCGTTATTATTATATGATTCACAATCAGTGGTAGTTATCTACTAACGCATACTTTGTCCTGACATACGTCAGCTTGGGTGTTTTTAATTACGTTTATTTTGCTGTGATTATTTTTGGAATAGATTAGGTTGCAGACTTAATACATTGACAAATAACATGTATGAATATATTCATTTAATACTGCTCCGGTTTTGCTTTGCTGATCTTTCTTAATAGTAGAGGAAATTCATCATAATGAAGAATTTTAATGTTTGTGTCAGTCCCTGATGATCACTGATATATTCAAACTGTTGATAGGCCAGCTTGGAGTTTGATGGTTAGGATGTAGAGGGAGAAGAGTTTTCCAGTCCAGAGTCATCAGAAGTACACAAGATTGCTGAGGCCACAGTTTCCTATGCTGACTAATATTATCCAACTTGTTTTGTTAGCAGGACTTGTAGACTTACTCTGCCTTAATCCATCTGTTATGTCTTGCAATCTCTTGGGGAAAGAGGCTGTCTTTTTGTCCTATGACTGCACAGTGGTTTAGTGCAATGAGGACCTGATCTATTAAAAGGTCTGCTAGGTACTTAGTAACACAGATGAGTAAAAACACTGCTAGCACCTGCTAGCCGCTGAATACAGAGAGTAGACTTATGTCTCACACTGTTTGCTTTTGTCTGCTCGCACAAAAAAGGCCTCCAAGTGTGCTATGCACATGGTACCTGGTGTGGATGGCTGCTCGTTCTGCACAAAGCCTTCAGTTTCCCTCCTGTCGTCGCAGAGAGGAGCAGCAATGGGCAGATGTAAGGTTCTTCAGCTTATGAATCGTGCATGACAGACCAGGCGAGATTGCGTGAGGGACCAACATGAGAAGCACTTTGTCCTATAAGGAGTTACTCTAGGAGTATCTAGGGAATCCTTCCTGCTTCCTCCTGCCACTGTGCATCTGCCTTTCCTCCCCTGTTTCTGAACAGCACAGTTTCCAGTCTCACATTCAGCCTTGCACTCGTGCTTAGCCTTGGATGCCCCTCTGCTGAGATGGATAGAACATGCAAAAAAGCCGTTTGTGCTTGCAGAGAGGCCCAGAAGCGATGCTACCTGTGAGTCACATTTATGAGTCTGTCAGAGTCTCGCTGTTAGGGAAATCCTTTTCTCAGCTTGGCCTCCATTTTATATGAATTTAAACAAATGCAGAGAAGTTGCTAGGATGCTAACTCTTCTGTTATACTGTGCTGTAGGAGTATCATGTAATGCAAGGCAATCGTCGGATTTTCCTTTATTAGGTGTGACTGACCAGGCCCGTTCATACTTAATGGGAATCAGATTGTTGGATAGTCTTATCCAGGATGTGCGATGGTTCTCCAGAGCATCGTAAATTGCTTTAAATCTTGGATTCTTCCAAGTTCAGCAGTCTTTTTGCAGGACACCATAATGATTGAAATTGACAGAGGCACTCACTCTAATGGCTTCCTAATCGAATTGGAAAAGACTATTTTCAAGGATGGAAGATCATCTCTGAAACTTGCTTCCTTCCCTTTGGACCATCACTGTCAAAAATAGTTGGCCTTCTGGTNACAGAGGCACTCGCTCTAATGGCTTCCTAATCGAATTGGAAAAGACTATTTTCAAGGATGGAAGATCATCTCTGAAACTTGCTTCCTTCCCTTTGGACCATCACTGTCAAAAATAGTTGGCCTTCTGGTTGCTCAGCATAATTCACTTGTTGTCCCAAACTTCTTTAATGGCAATGGAAGTGGTGAATTGATTGGAGTGAAAAATCTTATGATTACTGTACTAGGAAGATTTAATGTCATATATATTTATATTTATGTATGTGTATGTGTTCATATAGGTATGTGTGTGTGTATTTTGTTCTCTGCTCAGTAGGTTTTATAAAAATGTATACCTTGATTTTATATCTCGAGAGCCTTTTATTAGACGTGTCTTTGCCTCGCTTTGAATTAAGAAAAATAAATCTCTTCTGGATAAACTGTACTTCTGAATCTGAGATTATATTGCTACTTGAAAAATGTTATTTTTCACAGAAGAAAAACTGAAGAGGGTTATTAGACCTCGAAGTCAGTTAATAAAAGACAGAAAATGTTAGGCTTGCCTTCCTGTTTTGATCACTTTCCCAAACCAGTGAGTTTGCTCTTTCTCAGCATTGCAGTAATGCCCTTCACCTAGTTCCATGACAGTCATTAGGTAGTTTCTTGACTGTCTTGTGCTTCAGTCTCTCTCTTGAACACCTGTGCTGTGGGACCAAAGGAATCGTCACAGGATTTGGGGACAAGATATATAGCACTGCTGGTGTGGCAGTGTGGACAGACTTCCTAAGCCTCTTGTTGCTTTCAACAGGGAAGTAGAAGCAAAGTGACAGCATCCAGCCGCAGCAGCCAGCATGGCTCAGCATTAGATATGATACAGCCCTGTGTCCCTGACTCAGCAGTGATGACCAAAGACGACCACTAAGCAGGTTAACTACTGTTGAGGTAGCTGAACCTGGTGGGCTGTGAGACCCAAGAAATCCCCCCTTCTTGTGCCAGAGCCGAGATTGCTTGTTCCATCCCAGATCCCAGCTCCCAGCCACTCCTGAGCCTGCTCCCCATCCTCGGGGAAGGGAAAACCACTTTCATAATTCTTCCCTTTCCTGCTCGCCTGCTCCTCCAACCTAAAGTTCACCAGTTTTCTCATACACATGCACATACGGCAGGTCGTTGCAACAGCTGGCCCTGGCCTGTGCCCTCACCCCAAGCATGCTGTCTCCAAGGTAGGGGCACCGCTCCTTGTGTCCCACCACTGGCCTGCCCTGCTTCAAGGTCTCTAGCAGTCTGCACCTGCACTGGCTCTGAAGAGGGGGCACACTCACCCAGCACTGAGTTAGAAGTAGGATTTAACAAGAAAATAGAATAAACTGTAGCCATCAAGCATAGTGCTCTGAAAAATGAAATGTTCGGCTGCCTGCTTACATGTGACTGCACCCTTTTAATCCTCCCTCTTTTTCTTTTCCTGTGCTTGTTCCTCCCTGATCTGCCTTGATCCCTCCCTTTATTATCCTGCCTTCTCTCCCCTAAACATCCAGTAAGTATTGTATAATCCTAAACGTCACATATGCTCCATCCCAAAATTCTCTTTCCCATGTATCCGCCCATTGATCCTGTACCTCTTTAAAAGTAACTGCCTTAGTCTGTCAGGCAGAGAGTTTCTTTGGTGGGTTTCGTACCAGAGATGATGGCCTCATCATTCCTTGGTGTGTGAAAACTTGGTGATTTCTGTTCTTTTCTGGTCTGTTTGCTTGAGTTCCTCCACTGCTGATTAGCAATTTGATTAGCCTTTAATCAGATGAATCAACAAAGTTAGCCTCTCACCATGGAGGATTTTCTCTATCTATGGCTATTCCCTGGCATAATTTATTCAAGAAGCTAGAAAAGCAATGGAACTGAAAGAAAAGGCCCCCGGTGAGGCACAAGGTCTAGACACGCTTAAAAAAAGAACTGGGCAAATGTTGTGTTTGTCTGTAAAGGAACACCTGTGGAGGGATGAGTACCTACTCCAAAGAAAATACTTTCACTTCGGTGAATTAGACATGTCATTTGGGAGGGGCTGTGTCTTGTCCTTACATCACGTCGTGCAATTAGAAAGTGAGAAATCATTCTCAGACATCCACAACAGGCTTGATAGAGCTTTTCACTTGTCATTGACATTGAATCCAGGAAGAACAGGCATCTTACTGACCTCAAAAAAGAGCAAAACTTCAGCACTGAACAAATATTGCACTTGGAGGTAGGTAAACTGCCAAAAGACTACAGTCCCTAATGCTGATGTTGGAAGAGGAAGAGTCCGCACTTCAGAAAGATGGGAATCCATCCTGTTGATGTTTAGGAAGAAAAGTATGTAGGTTCCCACACCACAGCTGTTTGCAAGATGTTCTATTTTCAGCACTATTTATATTACAATTTTCAAATATGATTTTGGTAGCATGAAAAGGAAAGAGTTATGAAGCTACGGAGACAGTGTCTAGGCAAAAGGGCTGCAATGGCTTGGGAATTATACATGTTTTCTTGGCTGTGTTGTTTCTAACAGATTGGTGGTTTGCTCTCGGCTTTTATTTTTTCACTGCACTGTAAATCTGCTAAATTCCTGTGTGTTGCAGAAGTTCAAGCACCTGTGAACTTGTGCAATTCCACATGGAATTTACAATGCATAGGGACGTTGCATACATGAAAGGCAGATGTTTATGGATGAAGATCCATAATAATGCACTGTAGGTCACTGAAGTATGTAGGATGAAAAACCGTAATAATAATGATATCATAAATTTCTAAATTGCTGTTAGAGAGTGAGGCTTGGGGAGAATGGTAGCAAAGGTACAAGCAGTTACCACTAATTGCTCTACAGTCATGTAAGCCAGACTCTTTTCTTTTTTCCTTTTTTTTTTTTTTTTGTTTTTTCCTCAGTGAGTAATTCCAGTCCATGCAAGTCAGCTTTTCTTGTAGGTAACATTCCTGTTGTGCAGCAAATTTGAAAAATGATTTGTGTATGTGTGTACACGTACATATACACATATGCATAGCTTTGTCTGCTTTTATCTGGAAAAGCCTAAAAAACCCTTTTTGCTTTGAGAAAATTGAACATGAAACTTGAAATATGTGCAGCATGTACAGTTGCTACATAGACTTCCTTGTTTCTAAAACGGGATCGTCAGAACTCAGGAAAGACTTGAGCTTCTCCTTGATGCTGTGAATCAAGTAAATTGAATGAAGGAGATGCTGGGTTTCTTCACGTGTCTTGTGAATAGAAATTACTGGGAATAAAAAGCTTAGCATTTTGTAAGCCTCTCACCCAGGCACCTACCCTCCCCATACACCTTGAACATTCACCTCATGGCTCCTTCAGTTCTCCTCTTTCTCCTCTTTATCTAGGTCACTTTCTTTTGTCTCTTGTGTAGAGTCGGTGTTACTCTCCCTCCCAGTCTGCACTCTGTACCAGCTCTGTCTTCCCAGAAGGAGACTCCTCGGTGGGCAACTGCCTGTTCTGCTCACAACGGTGTTTGTTGAGTTGGACAGAGATGTGGACGAGCTGATAGTTCTGCATCTGGAAAATATATGCAAAGCCATGATCAGTCCACAAATCTCTTTCCACGAGTCAGCACCAGAAACGGCTGTATGAATCACATATTACTCAATAGCCTTTCAAGCATTAAAGAAGGCACAATCTCTTACCAGTTTCCAGGGAACTGTACTGAAGAGCATTTCATTGTACCCTGAAGGGTCAGCTGAGAAACAGTTTGTAGAATTATGAAGCACGGCAGGCCTTTAAGCTCTGTGCAGCTGACCTATTTGTTCGCATACTGGTATTCGATTTGTCCTTGTCAATTTACTAGTGCTAAGACTAATTTCCCAGATCACCATTTCTTCAAATTTACTAACGTTTTAAATACTAAATATTTTAAAGATCCAGAGCTTAGTACAATACTGATTTTTTCATTTCCATACTTAGTGCGTCTTAAAGCATTACCTGACTTCTGAGATGTCCAAAACAGATAGCGTTTAAATGTAAGAAAAATCCAATAAAACCTACTGCAAATAGTTTTTATGGCCACATATAATTCAGAGGGCTTCTGGCTGCTATAATATCATTTTTCAGTCAGAACCACAGCTTTTCTGTATGTGGTAAACCACCATGTAGTGCAGATAACCTTGACAGAGTATTGGAATATTAAGGCAAGTCCTAAAGAGTTTTCATTCCTAAATTATTCAGAGACTGTAAAAATGTACAGTGATATATTTTGTGCTTCAGTAAAAATGCCCCAATGCTATTCCTTTCCTTCAGTGGATGCATTTTCTGCTATTGCCATTTCTTGTATCTTAAAACTGTGTTCTCAGGTGATTGTCTAGTGTGTACAGAACAAAGGCTTAGTCTCATTGCCTGTCACTGCACAGCCTTCTAGTGACTGGAGGTCAGATTTGGCAGATGTCCCTAGCCTATTGCTTCAGGGAAGCTCCCAGGTCACAGCTGAGTGCTAGGCTAGTGTGACTATAAGCACAGCTTGTGTATTGGAGCACTGGGTGCTGGGGCACACAGCCAGCATGGGTGCAACTCCTCCAACCCCTGGACTCCACTTCCAGGCATCCCTGCCAGCCTGTGGGGCCAGCCTAGACCATTGTCATCTCCAACACATCTTGACTGTGGCATATCTCACATGCCTTTTAAAATGTTGACAGCTGCAGCGCCTGTGGGAGCAGGATGAAGAGGCACCCGGCTCTGTACTGGTGGCCATACAGTAAAACCATGGGTCTATCAGCCTGGCACTGGTGATGCTGAGCGATCTCACTGCAAGTATGCAGGACGAAACACTGTAACAGTAATGACATAATACATTTCTAAATTGCTATTAGGTAATTTTTTCTAATACTAAATATTTAGAGGCTTATAACAAATTACGGTAAAGCAAGAACTGTGATTATCTCCACACCTACCTTGAAGGCAGCTTCATTAGCAAGTAGAAGGCCAGCAAGCCTAATGAGTTAAGGTGAATAAAGAATGTTAATGGAATTGCAAATTGTTTTAAAACACATAATGATTTCATATAGCAATACAAAGGATAAAATGTACCTTTGCCATAGATAAATATGCAAAGACCTTTATGAAACCTGCCATTTATAGGCTCCGTTTCCATTATTCTACTTCTTATTTGTGCATAGGCACAGGTAATATCTAGTTAACTGAATTAGAACTTGTGAAAATTGGGTTTATCTCATTGACATCAGAAAAGATAAAGCATGTACTATTATTAGCCCTGATAGCATAAGGGGTAATAAATAAGAATAATAAATAAATAAAAAAGGTATCCCAGTTCTGTATAATTCCGAGAACTGGAGGAGATAGTTCAAGTTCCCAAAAGGTTATCCTCTAAGGATAGTAAGAACTGTAATATGCCTGCAGGGTGTTAGTGTGCAGCTGCCAGCGTGAATTCTGTATTTTTAAATCGAGATGGCGAGAAGGAAAAAACAGTGATTTAGCTGTAAAAAAAAAAGCAAAACAAAGAAGGAGAGGGGATAGAGGAGAGAAGAATATGAAGAGATTGATGGAGAAAATGTGTTAGGGTTGACATGAGAATACAAGGAATGGCTGGAGCTAACAGCTAAGTAGAAAGACAAACAGCATTCAGAGTAAATACTACAGAAAACAGCTTCGTATCATCATCGGTGTTGACCATTAAAACTTCAAATACTTCTGCAGATGTTCTTGCCAATATAAGTCTCTGTCTGCCTCTATTCGAAATAAATCCCGGATACTATTTAAGTGATAGCTGGCATATACATTTCAGAATTTGAGGAATGCTAAGCTTTCTTTGGACATCACCTGCCAAAGTGATTTATCACGGAAGTGAGCTTTCAGTGACTCACCCAATGGGAATATAATCTTATTTTTCTGTAGTAGTAATGGCAGAATGATTAAATCACATCTAGCTTAAAGTAACGCTTATGTTTCCTTATTTCATTTCCTACGTTTATTTTTATTTATTAGATCTATTATGTTGTGGTGCTCTCCAAACAGATAAAATACTTATAAAAATTCCAAAGGCTCATTTTGTTGAAGGGAGCAGGCTTTAAGGAGCCTCTGTCCGACAAGCTTTGAGCTGGGGAGCTGACAGACATATGGCAGCAAATCATGTCAAAGTGAATCTTATTTAGCAAATGTCTACACTGCAGTCACTTCTCCTCTACTCTTAGTGCCTGCTCTAGATGGTTTAAAGCAAAATAATATATGCATAAATGAGTTGTCATCTCCGTAATGCCTGTAGGACAGACAGTCGCCACAGATTAAGATAAACCAAACATCTGGAGAATCCTTTGGCTGACAGGCAGGAAGAAGAACTGATCCTGGCTTGACATTCAGGCAACGAGCCTTGGCCAGCTTCATGGTCTGCAGTAATTCAATGTCAAGCCTTGCAATGGAAATGGCACGTTGGAGACATCACACAATACCATTGGTTTGGTGTGCCATGATCCTGTGGCCCAGTGATGATCTCCAAGACCTTCCTTTCCTCTACCCTATCTACAGAAAAGCTCAGAAATGGAAAACAAAGAATCTCATCAGCTTTGGATTTTTCTTTCTTATACTGTGGAAATCGGGACTGTCTCTTTCATTCCTGCTTGACTGTATGGAAAGGCATTTTTGTGTTCAGCCCTTTCCTCAGAGCCTTGAGAAAGTCCAGCCACACACAAGGCATTATTCTGCCAGCACATTCACAATCTCCCTGCAGCTCTTAGATGTCGTCAGCAAATCTCAGCTGGGAGCCAGACTGCCTGGAGGCAGCAGGCAAGCTCTGCAGGGCCACCGGGCTTGGTAAAACTGCAGCAGGAGTGCCCATGATTTAGAGATGTGACTCGAGGAAACCTACGGGTGTACTTACTGCACACAGCTGAGAGCATCTCTCGAGT
Source organism: Steatornis caripensis (assembly GCA_013398225.1). Classification (NCBI taxonomy): domain Eukaryota; kingdom Metazoa; phylum Chordata; class Aves; order Caprimulgiformes; family Steatornithidae; genus Steatornis; species Steatornis caripensis. Next base: position 366,828 of record VZSC01004600.1, read on the forward strand.
CTCCTGAATGCAGGGAGGGAAACTATCTCATGCAGAGACTATTTCAACAAAGCCGTTTTTAACATGTAGTCTTATTTGCTGTCTCACTGGAATTATAAAATTGCCATAGTACCAGAAGTCTGGGAGCCCTACTGATGGGCATTTCTTTTGCTGACCGATACATAGGAAAAACTTCTTTACTCTTTTGTTCTCACTTATTTCCAAACAACTGTGAAAACTTTGCAGCCTGCAACCTTTCAGAGGGATTTTTTTTGTGTAACTTTTGTTTCACTGATGGGCAGAAGTAAGCAGAAAAAAAGAATAATCTTTCTATCAGGAAGAGCTTTTCTAACAAAGCCATTCTTACAAGCCTCTGAGTTGGCAAAGTTCTTATTTTTCTTACCTTAAGACAGGAGATGCGTACTGTTCAATTTGAAACAGGAGAAAAGCAATCAGCCACTTCTGTAAATTCCTGTAAATAACTAAACATCATCACAAATTTAATCTCAAAAAGTTAAACGCTTCTAGCTTCATCCTCCTTCAGTTTTGCTCCATTACTAACCTTTACAGAGGAAAGCAAACAATTGAACTCCACTGACCACAGCTCATCAGTTTCAAGCAAGGTCTAGTATGGCTGTGATTTATGTTCCGGGCCTAGGGGTTGTAGCCCTTCATGTTCACGTTCCTGTGGATTTATTTTCAGCTGCTGAGGCCATCTCCTAACGACCCCTGCTTTAGAGACGCTTTCTCAGCTATCTGTTGTTGGCTGGTCTGTTTTTATTTCAATCGATGTATAGCTTCACTCGGTCTAAAGATTAAAAAATTCAGCGCATCACCTCCAATGCCATATGCTCTTGTTTCACGTTTAAGAATAAATACAAAATTACTGCCTTAACAGAAAAGCCACATAGGCTATCTTAATTACAGTGAGAATTGCTAGAAAAGGCAGAAAGCTTTTTCAGTTTTTGTTTGCTTGTGGATGTAGAACTTGCAACACCATTCTGTTCCAGCAGGGTGAGAGACAACCCCCTTTTTGCCCCCTTTTTATTTTCTTTCAAATTTGATCAAGTGATAGATAAAGTATTCCAGCTCTTCCTTACAAACCAGTTGCTTTGACTGTAATTGTCCCTCAAGTGCAGGACTTATGAAAGCCCAGAGGCCCCTGCAACCTTTGAAAGAGACGTTGAGTATCTCTGACTACAAATACTACTCTTTTGCTTCATTGCTCTTTGCTAAAGTGTGTGTATTCACATTCAATTTACAACAACCCCTCTGATATCATAATGGCAGATATGCTAGCTGTCAAAATATAAGGATTTTTAAAGAATAAATTGGAGTCAGGCACATAACTTTTTGCCTATGTGTTGTATGAATTCCCTGACCATGTCGTTTAGGACGAGCTGAGAAAATGAGTTTCTTAAAATCTCAAAAAAACACCAAAAAACTAGAAAACCTGAGACTCCCCTTAGAAGACTGTTCTCGAAAATGAGCTATCAGTTTGCTCACAGGTGATCCTGACAGCTGATCTGACAGTGTATTTGTTTGGCTGCTGTGACATATGTTAAGCTTCACCTCATCCCACCAAAGGTTTAGAACATGGATGACTTCTAAGTGAGGGAGGTGCATTATGCTTTGACTACTTATCCCTGCATCCTGCAGCCTACATAGGCAAAGATGCAAAAGAAAGACAGAGCTTCAAGAAGGAGCTATCTGGTGAAGAGGGAGACTTTAATCTACAGTGGTTATTAGTCAGCTGTAGTTTTCTAATCAATAACGATGGCACTTTTCCTTGCATATAATTATGTGATTAGGTTACTGTCACTTAAAAAATAGATAAAATCTTCTGTATGTAAAAAGCCATCTAAAATATACATCTAATACTCTTAAATACTTCTTAAATGTATACAGTACACTGTTACAGGATTTGTTTCATAGGGGTTTGTAAGAATATTTTTCCATCTCTTTCTCTGATGCAGAGAATCTTGAAGGTGACTCAGATTATTTTCTCTCCCTGTACCAAGGAAAGAAAAACATTTCTCCCTCCCACTGTACGAATATAATTCAGGAATATTTTTACTGGTCCTGCCTATTACTAGTGTTAACTAGCACTTACACAGTGCTCAAAACAGAGAGGCAAAGACATTTTATTGCCAAAGCTACTGAGCAAGACCCAGAGGAGAATTTAGGTTTCCTGACTCATAGTGTCATGCTGTTTACACTAAATCTCATCACTTCTCCATAGCCTGTCGCCTTTGCATTTGTTGTACAAAATGTTGAGAGCTGATAAAATAACTGACTACCATCTCATATTACATTTAGAGAAAATTCATAAACATTTGTTCTATTTTTCTCAAAAAAAGCAGCCTTGAACAGAAGCACAGACATTAATCTGAATGACCCAGATCTGATTATGCCCATGGCAAGTGTCCTGGTTTGGGCTAGGACAGAACAAATTTTCTTTTAGTAACTTTACTTTTTGGTTGGATCTCTTCTGAGAAGCTGCACTCTCTGAAATTAACTGCATGTTTTTCCAGACAGTAGATGCTTCTAACGGTGATAAGGTTCGGTGTTTATAGTTAGTGCTGGAACATCAGTAGGAATGGTAAGCAGAAAGGCTCTTGCTTATAGTTATCCCTATGGAGACCAAGGTCGATGCTTGCTTCTGCTAACTTTCTTATCTGCCAAAAATGAAAGAGCAGAAAAGGGGTCAGACCTGCGACCCTGCGGTGGGGAGGAGCGGGTCGGACAGGTGACCCAAAACTGACGAAAGGGAGTATTCCATCCCATACGCGTCATACTCGGTATAAAACTGAGGGAATCATGAGGGTTGCTCTGCTTCTACGGATGGCATTGGACTCTCTGCTTCTTCTGCCTTCGATCCCGATCCGTGCATTCCTGAATCCANTTTAGGTTTCCTGACTCATAGTGTCATGCTGTTTACACTAAATCTCATCACTTCTCCATAGCCTGTCGCCTTTGCATTTGTTGTACAAAATGTTGAGAGCTGATAAAATAACTGACTACCATCTCATATTACATTTAGAGAAAATTCATAAACATTTGTTCTATTTTTCTCAAAAAAAGCAGCCTTGAACAGAAGCACAGACATTAATCTGAATGACCCAGATCTGATTATGCCCATGGCAAGTGTCCTGGTTTGGGCTAGGACAGAACAAATTTTCTTTTAGTAACTTTACTTTTTGGTTGGATCTCTTCTGAGAAGCTGCACTCTCTGAANAAACTGACGAAAGGGAGTATTCCATCCCATACGCGTCATACTCGGTATAAAACTGAGGGAATCATGAGGGTTGCTCTGCTTCTACGGATGGCATTGGACTCTCTGCTTCTTCTGCCTTCGATCCCGATCCGTGCATTCCTGAATCCAACCCCTGCCTGCTGCTGAGTCCAGTTCGGGACTTTCTCAGGGTGTGCCCTGCAGCGTCCGGGTGATGTAACCATCATCAGGAAGGGAGGAGATGGGGGGAGCCAGATATTGGTTTTGTACATATTTGTATGTTTGTATATATTTCATTATTATTTTTCCCTATTATTATGATACGTTATTACTGTAGTTAGATGACAGCTGTTTTAACTTTTTTCCAACCCATAAGTCTCTTTCCCTTTTCTCTTTCTTGCCTTTTGAAGAACGAGGAGGTTAACAAAGAGCGTCTGTTGTCTGTTTAATAGCCAGCCCAGCTTTAAACCATAACAGGAAGGAAGTTTCTTTACCTGTCCTTTTTGCAATGCACCTCAATTTGGCTCTAAACGTCACTCAGTATACCTGTGCAGTCTTCTCACTCAAGTGCCTCGTAGGTTTCAGCAATTTGTAAGCCATTCCCAAAATTTCCTCTAAATACTTAAAATTTTGAGATATGAAACACGGGCCTCATGTTTTGCAGTTGCTTTCTGTACAATAACAAGTGAAACAGTATTGAGTATTTCTGTAGTTTCTATATGACTTTGGTCCTTAGGATAATTTATTTTAAAAGAAACAAGTCCTCTACAAAGCATAGTGGGCAGAAGGCCAAAAATAACCATAAATGTTTTCTTAGCAGTGTGAAATGTCTGAAATGAAAGACAGATGTGTTACAGTGCCCGGGAAAGGAAAGGAGTCTTGACATGATGACTCCTGCAGAAATACAGCAGACTGATATAAATCAATGGAGTAATGCAATGCGTAGCTAAAAAGTTTACGGGAAGGCAGATTAAGCCACAGAGACACAGGGCTAGCTTAGAAACTTTCATGAAGACTGTTGACAGAAGTTAAGGCAGACACACACATAAGGTGGAAAGGATGAGGAAGCAAAATCTACGCTGATACAACTTGAGCTGCAAAAGTATTTTTAGTATTATACTGCTGGCTTCACGATCTGGAAAAGGGTCTGAGTGCAAAATGTCGATGGAGAGTAGAGGTTAAGAAAGAAAAAACACAAGTTATATTTATGTGACAAAGATATAGAGAATAGTTTAACTGAAGGTTTAAGACGTCATTGCTGAATCACTGGTTTCAACGGGATGGCAAAACTTTTATTTGTTAAAGATTGAAAAATTGTCAACTCTTGCTTTTTGTTATTAGCATACTCATCAACTAACCAGAGGTGTCATGCTAGATTACAGTCTGTGTAAATTATTTGTGAACAGAAGCAAGTAATATATATTCTTACACCTGAGCTAGTCCCTATTAACATCTGTGAAATTTAGTTCCCCAGTTCATATCATCTCACCAAGTCAAACATGAAGTGATATTAGAAATAAAAAGACTGGCTTTTATCATTCAGGCGTTTATCTTTCGAAAACGTACACAATAATGTTGTTAATGGGGGTTGCGGTGCTTTAATGTTTAAAAGCCTTACGTACTGAGACTGGAAATGTTCTGGGCATAACAGGAACACACAGAAAAATCTAATTTACGGCCTAAACATCTTCATCTTTCTCTTATTCTGTATTATTGATGGGCTTATAAAGAAAATGTTCTTGAGTCACTGTTTCATTGAACGGTTTCTGTGCTCAGTTTTGTCATTCTCATTTAAGTTTGCAATATGTGAACAATAGCAAAATTCATATTACTACTTTCCTAAAACCACCACCACTCCTCTTTCTTTTGGTAATAAAACACTTAATTGAATGTAAATTTCCGGGTCTGAATAACCTATGCTTTCTCATCTTAGTAGTTCAGTTTTTCGATGGAAAGGAAAAACAGTAAAATTTTTACATTGACTTTACATAACTGACAAGAAATGAGTCAAAGAATAGATGAAAATTAGCAAGCAGGTTAGCTCAGTAGGAGCATAGCATTAGATCAAAGCAGTTGATGCTGGAGTCCCAATATTATATGCAATTTGCACATTTTACCTTAGGCTGCGTTTAGCCTGCTCTGCAGAATTGAATGTCCTCACCACGCACGTGGTTTGAAACTGTCCTGAGCCCATATCACTGGTTAAAGCCCATTAAGGTTTGTAGTGCATTAGATCTGCACCTGAATCAGGGACTCCTGTTTAATTCCATCTGAAAGAAATCCAGTTCTCATGTGTCAAAATTGCTCTGCAATATGGTCCAAAACGCTAATGCAGACATGGCTTGTGCCAGCCAAAAATGTATATACTTTTCTCCTGTCTTTCTGCAAACATCATGTTAACTGGAAAAATTCTCAAGCTTCTAGTTTAAATTTACAAAATGAAGATATTTCAAATTAAGTTCTTTTCTGAATACATTTTGAACTAGCAGTATTATGCATAGATATTATAAATCGTAGACTAAAATCATATTGCCTCAATGTCATAACTGAAGGGTGGATTCATTTAGTATTAACATATAGCCGAGGGGTTGGTGTTAACAATCAGTGCAATAGAGCTCCAGAAATTCCCTTTAAATGCACGTAGAACGGGTTATTTATGGAGTGGCTGAGTGAATTTTGAATGCAGTGCGAGACTGCATATTATCATTCACCATAGAAGTTATCTGGTTCTTGATATTATAGCAATCTAAATGTTTCAAATATTGTACTGACATTTTTTATTCAAGTAGCGGATTTTCTCTTACATCTCTAAAAAGATTTAGCAGACTATATTAAGTGGTGACTGCTTCTGTTTGTATGCCTATATCTATTAGTATATGCCTAACTTCTCCAGGTCTGGAATAATCCGTATCAACCTTTTAAACCTGTGTCATGTATGTTTGTGCCTTTAAACATGTCTTCCTTCACTGAGGGCTGAGATACAGATTTTTGCAAACATAGCACAGATATATGCTATGTAACTAAAGGGACATTTTCTATTTTATGTGAAAAAGACTTAGATACACTGCAAGGTCTTGCATCACACCAGTTCTCTTTTAAATAAACAGGAGTTAGAGGCATTCAGCATTTCACAGAATCAAGGCAACCCTTTTAGAAAGTGCTTCCCTTAATGGTTTATCTAGTTCCTAGTTTCACACTGTGGTGTCTATTTTTTTTACATATTTAAGCCAAACACATGTAAGTATCTGCAGGCGTTACCCTATCCCTTACTTTGTAAGTAAGTCAAGCTCTTTCTGTACATCCTGAAGGATATCATGAAGCCTGTTGTTTCATATTATTTTTGCATCTGCATCTTAAGTGCTTATTTAAAAAAAAAAAAAAAATGCTAATCTAATGACCAGATAAATAACCCCAGTGATAAGAACTGTTTACCAAGTTAAAGCATAATTCACTTCTGTTAGGACATGCTATACATCCCCAAAAATTAATGTTCATTTAAGAAACACCAGCAGAGTTTCTGATATAGGAGACGTCCATGTTGCCTGTAAGACGTAGCCACCGAACTGGGACACAAAGTGCATGTGCACAGCAAGGGTTATTTTTAATAGATAAAGCCTGTCTTTTCAAATCAATAGACAGTTCTGCAGGCTTTCATTGTAGATTATAGCTTTTTCCATATGCTGTCAACTGCAACCAATAAAACTAAACATATATTTACTCTACATGCTCTACCACAGTGTTTTTAGGAGAACACATGAGTTCTAACGGCTGTACAAATAGGCAATAAACCAGGACTCTTTTGGAAACAAATCATTTTTCCTTTTTTTAAAAAATACTACATGCTGCCAAGACAGATGAAGAAATAGGGGATCAATAGAAGGTATTAATCTCTTCAGAATTACAATTATATGCAGTCCTTTAAGCACATGTCTAGAGGTAGTGAATTATTGTATTTGAAGTCAAACTGCAGATTAAACTTGGAGAAAGCAGAGAGAGGCAGCCAAAGAGACAGAGAGAAATGAATCTGTATAAAGGGGGAGGGGAGTGACATTTTGATTTGACACATTAGCATCTCTATATTAGTGTTCTGCCAGTAAAGAGCCTCTCTGGAGGTGTATGAAAGATTTTGCACTTAAAACTAAACTGGCAAAATAATCTTCTTTGCTGTGTAGATTAATGCTAGGAAATTTTCCTTTACTTGTCTAGGGTAGTTCGGTTTCTCTCTGCATACATTTAAAGTATCTTTTTATTTTTCCCATCTTCCCCAGGTTTGGGTTCCTAAAATGTGCTAGTCACTATGGGAGGGAAAAAAACAGTCACAGCTTTGTACCTCAATTTTTCTCTAATTGAAGTACCTTCCACACTTGTCACAACCTTGGAACAGAAGGCGCAGAGAGGTAGAGAAGCCTTCAGGTGGCAAGCAGGCATATGAGAATGAAATAAATCAAGACTCTAAAGACACAAGTGAGAATGAATTATTATTTAAAAGACTTGTTTTCTTGTTATTCTATTTCTATCCAGCCCCAGATTCATCTTCTTCTCCCAGTCTATATATTTATTTATCATTACCTTGGCAATGTTTTCATTATACATTATGCCACGTCTTAGGTCTTCCATTCTCATAATTTGCTCTTTAATTAACCCTAAAATCCCGTGTCTAAACATCCCTGCTTTCATTGGGCATCGGATCCTGCCTTAGAATATTTTATGATTATCCACTGAACTCTAGAATGGGATCCCTTTGGTGATATTCCTCTTTCTTCAGAGCTCAAATTTAAAATTAGTCTTCCTTCCACTCCCCACTTACTCAGTTTCCAAGTTGTGGTTTCAATTGTGATGGCAAGTGCTGATTGTCCTTCAGTCAGACAGTGAAAAAGGCAAAAAAATAAAGGTCTATCTTAACTCTCTGAACTTTTTTGACTTTGTAGCTCTCTCTTCTACAATTTGAAGATATGAATCTGAGGAACCAGAAGGGAAGCTGAAAAAAACCCAAGTTATAGAAAGTATTTTCTGGATCAAGAAACAACAGTCTGTTTGCACAACTAGTTGCTGCTGTGAATATAAGACCCAACTACAAGAAGATTTACTACTTTAAAGACAAGTGCAAGCCAATACAAGGTTGAATCCCTCTCACATCTTCGCTTCACTTTTCCTAGAATTAGCCACTATAATTCTGTACGAGAGTTATTTTCTTAACTTTTTTTGTAAAATGCAAGTCAGAGTCTCTTTAATCTTGATAAAATATCAACCCTGATGACTTGCAGCAGCAATGAGTTCCATAGTCGACTGAAAAATACTCTGAGAAGATATTTCCACTTAGCAATTTGTAATCTGCCATCTCGCATTTTCCTTAGATTTGCATCCTTCCTCCCTGAAGCAGGAGGAAAGTTAATTTAAAATTGCTTAAATTATATGAGGAATCTACATTTTTATCCCCCAGTGTGTGTTTCCTCTGCTTCAGCAGCACTGAATCTAACGACGGCCTCTGTGAGCTCAGTGTCTGGTCTCCCCAAAATTCCTTAGAGTCCTTTCTGCTCTTCTGTAACTCACATACTTCTGCAAGCTGTTTACTTTGCTACTCCAAGCCACAACTAAGCCAGAAAATGTTGATCTCAGGATGGGATTTTGAGGCATTCTGTGTTTTCCCACAGCAGAAACTGACATTTTAATTCTAGTCTTTCTCTTCTGTCTCTTGGACAATTTTGATCCCCAGTAATGATTTAGTTCACAAATATTTACTTTCCTTACGAATTTCCTGTGCAGGACCTTGTCAAAGGACTGAATAAACTACCTGCTATCAATTACTTTGGTGACATTCAATGAATTTTCGCACACCAGGGAGACTCTTCAGAAAACTCTGCAGGCTAGGCTTTATCACATCCTGGTCTTTCAGGTGTTTATTGTTTTACTTTCCTGATATAGATGCAATGTTTATTCATCTGTAACTTCTCGGATCACTTCTGAAGCCTTTTTAATTAGAGACATAAAATTTACCACCCTCTGAGCTACTGATATAACAGGCATTTTTAATTAAAGCCTATGCACTGTGTTAGCTGCTCTGTCCCCTCAAACCTAAGCTTCTTCTGGATTCTATGGTGTCTATCATTTAGACCTGGTGACTTGAAGCTTTTCAATTATCAGTTTCTTTCAGCATCTTTTCTTATAATAACTCATCATTAAGAGTTCCTCATCATTACTGACAGGAAAAGCAAGCCTGACACAGAAAATGCCACTCATTCTCTGCAGCAGAGACTGGTGTAAAGAAACAACCATGTTAGACCTAACGGCACCTTCTTTAATTGCTCTTTTTATCTCCAACGACCTAAGTCCAACCAAACCAACAATTGTGGATTTGTAGTTTCGCACATGTTCGTATACTGAAATCAGGCCTATAATGCCCATTCACTTTGGGTCTTTTCTCTAGGGATAACCACGCAAAGTATATATTGGTTAGCACAGTCCGCTCTTAACCTCTTGCATCTGTAAGTTTTTAATCTCAGTGCAAAGGCTTCTCCCATGGGTTTCCTTGTTCCTCCCAGCTGAACTACAAAATTAGCAGTGATGCATGAGTTGCCACACTCTCTGATGCGTTCTTTGAGAAAGCTATTCATATTTAACAAAACTGCGATTGCTCTCATAAGTAATATTATAGACACAATAGTAAAATACAATATGAATACAAAATTTGTTTTAAATATTTTTCAGGGAAAGAGAAAGCATATTGGTGATACTATGCATCATAGAAGATGCTAACCTTTACTGAATCAAAATTCTGCCACTCATAAGTAAATAAATATTTTTTTTCCATGAAAGAAAGACAGAGTTTTCTAGTCTCGTTACTGTAACTTAATAGCTGGCCAAAAGGGAACTGAGGTCTCAAAAAAAAAATAAAAATGCCAGAACCCACTGTCAGAGTTTGAAATTCCAGACATGAAATAGAGAGTCTGATTTCTAATTTTAAGATCAAGAGCTCTTGCTAAACTCTTCCCAGAAGAAAAGCAGGACTGGCCTACTGTTAATATTTACAGGAAAGGAAAAGGCTTATTAGTACATTGTCTAGTAACGTGCAGCAGAAACTCTTGATGGAATATCACCATCTGTGTCTGTGCCTAAAATGGAGCTTACTTTTAAAGATGTGACTTAAATTATTCTTCTACCGATTAAAGTACCAGAGTGCCAAAGTGATGACAAGCTTTTCCCTGTTATCTTCTTAAAATTATGACAGAATCTTTTTCATTTTTTCCCATCTTCTCTCTAGAAGTTCATGGGAAGTAAATTTTCAAAGTAGTGACATTAATGGGACTCATGCAGTTAAATCCCTGTGCATCACTTTGAAAATTTACTTGCTAGTGTACTAATGAAAATGTAGGCCCTTGAATATTTATGATCCTCTATGGGATATCATAAATGTAGCTCTTATTTAAATAAATAGGTGGAAAATCTGCCATATATGCACAGTTTGCTGACATTCATGTAATTGCAATCAAACTGAATTGTCCAATAGCATCAGATTAATTTCTATTGTACCATTCATTTGCTGTTTGACCCCCTCCCTCCTTGATAACTGCAGATTTTCAGCTGGATTTCACTTCCAGGTTTTAGTCTCCCACTTAGAAGGACTGTGAGATAAAGACCAAGAGCATGAGGAAGGAAAGCATTTTACTTGGAAAAGTGTATTTGAAATGCTGAAAACTTAGTTTTCCTGGAACCCGCATAGATACTATGTTCATTGGTTAAGTTTTTGAAAATTTCCGCCAGCTATGTGCCGACAGGGAATTCCTTGGATGGGTGCTGGGGGTGGGAAGGAAGGGACAGAGGTGGGTGGTGTGAGACTCTGTGGTGAAAGACTGGTTTAACCCATTAATACGGCACAGACAGCTACAAAGCTGTGATTTTGGACGTACTTAGTGTTCATAGCTCTACATGGGCCCTAATATATATTCAGATTTTCCAGCAGGACTTCTACAGTGTCTTCCTGCTGCTATTAATCAAATACTATTAGAATAGGAAATTCAGATTCACTCTGACTGGATTACCCACGCTGTCCTCTGCTGCCCCTTATATATTCCACATCTTTGCAAGCAACCTCAGGCTCTTGCCTTGTGCTAGTTTTTTTCTGTGACAGGGGCATTGTCTCATCCATTCACGAGAGAGGTAGATGCTCAAAGGGATGGTTTTGGGGATTATGTCCCCAACATTCCTCCAAAGGAGGCTGCTAGTCGGCATCTCAGGTGCCTGCTCTTTCTTCTTAAAGCACTTCTTAAAGCACAATGAGAAGTTTGCCTCTTTTGCTAAACCAACTCATGCTGTCCTAGAAATCACAAATCAGGGTATTTCTACATCAATGTCATCATGTAGGAAGTTAAAAGTTGCTGTGTCTTCTTGTTAACCTAATTAGTTAGTTATTTATTGCTTTTTTGTCTGAAAGACTTTTAGAGCAATCTAGTCCTTGGAGAATGAAATGTTTTTGTAAAATGATACCATCTGAACGGTAGTATCAAAATAAAGTAATGACAGAGCATTTGTTATCTAAGGATCCAACGGAGGAGGGACCATGAGCATAGCAAGCTATGACAGCTTGAATTGTGCCAGTAGGAGAGTTTAAGTCTTCATTGTCTTTATCCTTTGAGAACATGATTAGATCTACCTATTAAAATGATATCTAATGAAATTGAGGTTTTCACACTAATTATATAAAAGAATGAGGAAATGTGTAACGAAGCAACATTTACTTCTGTCTTGTTACTGAATGACTTATTTCCCTGGAAAACTGTAGTTTTAACAGTGCTTAAATTCATTACTACTGATACAGAAAGCACCTGAGAGGGGTGCTCCTCCCCCACCTCACTGAGGGGAGAGGAGAGAAACAGAATCTGGGGAGCACAACACAACTGGTAACTTATCACTTAAAATATTAAGCTGAGAGCTGCCTATTTTTAAAATTACCAGAGCATTATTTCTTTTCTAAAAAGAAACCCAAATCAAGACCACAACCCTTGATCAGTTCCATCGATGTTTGTCCAATTTATACAACTCCAGTGTAGAATAGTTCTTGTTCTTTTAAAGACCAGATATCTCTTTCTCAACATATGCATGTGTGTAGGTATATTTGATTTTATTCAAATTTTGTTTTCTTCGAGCTTTAGTTAAAAAGTGGCATAATTCCAGTATCTTTATCAAGATTGTTGAAGGAGCTTGTATTTCAAAAGTGTAATAGTTCTTGTAATCATTTCCTGTTATTCCTTTAGGGACCTGAAAACACAGTAATCTGATTTCATGCTTTGCTTTAAAGATCCAACATATATCTTGTTATGCGTTAGCTGAAAAGGAGCAAATGTTTTGTGTATGTGTGCATATTAAGAAAAAGATAAACAGAAAGAAAAAGCTCTAGTATGTGTTGCAGTTCCTCTTTCCTTGTCATGAAAGCAAAAATGTCAAAAAATAGGAGCATTGTTGCTATGCATCTCATGGTCCTTGCTCATGTCCCCATGGTAACTAGCAGAAGTCATTCGCATTCTGCAGAAGCATCAAGGAGATGCATGCGTGCAGCAGTTCAGAGGGCTAGACGGTCCAAAGGAGACGGTAAATACGGCCAGTTTTGAAAGGACTCCGAAAGGTCGCCATCAGGAAGTTAATAGAAGTGCTATTAATATGTAAACCATGCAAAAAACAACATTTTTATTTTAAGGATAATTTAAACCTACAGTAAGGGGCAAAGCTCTGAAACTTTGTGGTGGTGTAACATACAGTTCATGACACAGGTCCTGAAATGCTGTCAGTAATTAAAAGTCCTCTGAAAGCTGAGATTCTGACTTTTCTCAACTTCAGAATCAGTCCTCGTTTTTACTGCATAAAAACTGCATTAAAAAGTGTAATGTTTTTGTTCACTATTGCATGCCCGTTCTCTCTCTCCCACAAATCTTCTCCTTTCTGTCTTAAAGTTTTGCAAGATTTATAAATATATTTATTTACAAAAGGGCTGCTTTCATAGGAAGTGTTACTGGTCACTTTTATCTACACGTGCAATGGCATCTCTTAACAGTCCCACTTAGAAAAAATTCCTATGAAACACAAGGAAAATGAAGCAAAGCAAATAACAAAAAAGTACTAAGATGAAAATAACAACTCTGCATGTTGAGGATTTCTGACCTACATTACACATGATTTATATGCAGCAGCTTAGATGAGTCCTGAAAAAAGACTGAATGTTTTATATATTTTTTTTGTTCTACTTTCTCTTCTCTTGACTATTCTCAATGCTGAAATTCCAATTTCTTTTTTCTTCAAGGTGTTGAGCTCCAACTTCCTATCAGCCTTTAATGATGTTTCTCTCAGAAAATCCCACAGGAATCTCTATCTCATCTAGTTTTAAAAGGGTGTATTTTTGAATCTAGCATGCTCCAGAGTACTTCAGTCAATATTCACTGTGGAGTATCTGTTGGCATTGAATTATTTTTTTCAAGTGTTTGTGTATATGTATATACTTATATAAATATATGTGTATGTATATATCTCACACTTGTATGCACAGCCTCACACACAGTCGCACATGCACCTCCAACGCTTGGGCTGGTGCATACTCTGTTTCTGCCAGTGGCATGAGACTGTGAGGGTACAAGGCAGTGTGGGGGTTGCTCTAGGGTGGGAAAGTGTCCTGTTGTCAGCCTCCAACCCATGCCAGTGCTCTAGGATGACCAAGTGGGAAACGGCCGTCTGGTTCCCCACCTAGCGTGGGACTCTGCAGCCCTCTCCAGAGCTGCCAGGTGCTACAGGAAGCTGGAGTGTGCTTTGGCTGTGCTTAATTCATGCTTGTACATCTTACCAGGATATAGGTAAAGATCTGTAAGTCTGCATATATGTTTCTAGCTCAAGAAAAGTGCTAGGCATACCATGCTGTACCCATCTGACTGCTGTCGGGAGCTGTGTTCATGCAGTCATCTGCGTTATGCCCGGCACTTGCAAGCTACTTGAGGGGTACAAGTTGTGGTTTTACTGATGCATCAGTTTGGTCTTTGCTCTGTCTCCAGCGAGTGGCAACAGGAGTGGTGAGTACCACTGGTGATTCATCACAGGTGATCATGTGAATTATCATTATAGAAACCCACCTCCATAAAAGTAACTCAGACGAGAAAGGGCCAAAGCTGATGCTGCAATGCTTTCATGTGAGGAATTAACCTATACTCTCATAGCCCAGAAATACCTATATATTTGCCTAATAAAGCCTGAGGCCGCACGCACATAACTGAAGATATGACTGTATGACAAATACAGCAAACACAGCAGTTCTTTTCAATATAGTAATATTCGATCATCTGAAATATTCATATAATAGGGATTAAGAAAGAGAGAAATAATTTTTGTAGTCTTTCTCAGGATTAACCATGCCTTAGCATACTGAGCTACTTAAATTCAGCAAAGCAAATTTATGATTCAGGCCCATTTCTCTGGCTTTAAGTTTCCTACAAAAACCAAGTTTACTGAACCATATGTGGAAGCTTTGCACAACTGGGCTGCATCCTGAGCTACTTTCTTGTGGAGTTTGTAACTTTGATTTGAAGCATTTGTCCATCCAGTTTCACACCTGAATTCACACTCTATGAGATCAGATAGACTTAGGCCAATATATTTGGCATTACCTGCCTGTAGTTGATTTGTCTATGAACTATCAAGTGAAGCACGTTGTTCTGTATAGCCATGCAGAATATTTGCACACCAATAGCATTATAAAAAACTATGCATTTGATTCATGATCCTACATTTCTGACTTTGCATGTATTGAAGTGAAAAAAGAAAAAACTGCATTTTTTAATGGATCAAAACCTCTTCAATTATTGCAATTATATTTCCCAATTTTATATAATGCTTTCAATAAAAACATTTATTTTTGCTACCTGTAATTTGTTGGCAGTTAAGGCATTCTTAATCTGTACTTGAAGTAGACTAAAAACCACTTTAGGGTAAAGGAAATTATCATGAACTAGAAAATAAGGATTCTAGTGCTGTACATGTCTTGGAGTGTGTCCTTGGACAAGAAAATGCATCTCTGTTTACCTATCATCTGCCATGTAAGAGAAATAGAGCTTGCCTTGCAGAGATACTATGGGATTTCATTAGCTGCTGTTTATGTAGCGTTTTGAACTAATGAAGCATTACCATGCGAAGCACTACTTTCAGCCATGGTACTTCAAGGATGTAGAAAGGATCAAATATCCCTTTCACTTACACACATTGAAGAGGAGACCTGATTTTGTTTTGAAGTTCTAACATCCTTTTGGCTTTTTATTTCACTTCAAGGTTGCTTCTTAACTTTTATTGACTTCTTACTTTAAATTCCTTTTTCAGTGTCCTCTCCTTTGTTATAAAAATTGATTTGAGGTCTGCGTGCAGCTGCTTAACTGGATATTTGAAGGAAGAAGTAATGCATCCTAAAAAAGAAGGTTCCTTATTTCAAGAGTATTGCATACCTCAAGAAGATCCATGTCCACTGTTCAGTTTCTACTACTAGAGTGGCATACGCTTGGTCAGCGTTATCTTGCGTCTACTATGTCAGAGTACAGTAAATTGAAAGAATTTATATCTTAGGTAACGTGCAGTGATATGTAGGAAGCTTTATATAATCTACTGCTTGTAATGAGTAAATCAATGTTTGCTTTAAAAAGGAGTCCGCAAATGTGAATTGTATGACATTTGTTTTCAAAATCTGTATTTTAATAATCAGATTTTTTTTCTTTTGAAAGCAAATAACAAAATTTACGAGTGGTAGAGGATATTTATTTCCCAAATGAGCCTCCACTCTCATCAAAGAGTGCATTCCAGCAGCAGTAATTTCTGCAAGATGAAAGGATAAAGCCTCACCAGATGATAGTACAGAACTGACATAGTGAATTTTACTTGCTGCAAGAATAAGATTTGGTTTTGTTGGGTTTAATTATTTGTATTTACTCAAAGGTTACTATTGAATGGTTAAGAAAAATGAAACCTTGTGGGGCATCTTTGTTTGCTGATGGTCCAGGGACATTTTGCACAGATGTTTTCAGAGGTTTGAATCATGCCTAAAACAAGCTTCACGCATAGCATAAAGTCAGTGAGATTATGAGCTTTTTTCCCAAATTGGTCATGAATAATCTGCTACAGCTATGAACAGTTTAAGCAAATTTCCAAACATTCAGCTTAATTAATCATTTCCTCAGTCCTAAGACTGACTTTTCAATAATAATTTCTCCTTTTTCTGTCTTATTGCACTTCTCCCTCTTTCTCATCA
>VZSC01004600.1:390412-408687 GCA_013398225.1 Steatornis caripensis
CTTACTAAAAGGAGGGGGAAAAAGTAAAGTGAATTTCATTGCTGTAGCAAAGAAGCATTTCATTAGTATATTCCATTTATGCTAATTCATTTTAACACATTTTTACTATTCTGCAATAAACTGCTCATAAAGTTTATAATTACTGAGGTAGCATCCAAAAATATACTGCAGAGAGGTGCAGTGCTGTAACAAAAACTATTCCTTTACGCATTTAATCTTGGCTCACTAACACATCTACAGGTATCTGTGTTTAAATAATATAATACCTAATTCTAGAAATATATGTAATTTTGTTAAATTGCAGTTCTGAAAACAAGTTGCTTACATTATTTTTCAGTTAAAGAAATTAAGAAATAACATGTAGCTCATATAACGCTGATATTCATCAACGAGTGCTATGGGTGTGGAGTATAGTTAGAGATCTGCACAGTGTAATATCCGGAGAATCCAAGAATAAATTCTTTCATCCTTCCCTTGGCGGTGCACTGCTTGCCCCATAGTGGACTGTGAATTGCACTGTATGACACAGTACATTCACTGAAGTTTATGAGTCATGTGGCATTTATTGAAAACTATTTTCTGTTTATATCATGCAGGCCACTAGCCTTGCCACTTCCAAAGGAAGCAGTAATATTCCCATCCCCTTTATCCTGTAACACACAAGTTAAAATATTCACCAAATGATGGAGGGAATACAGATCTCATTTTCTCTTGGCCATCCAAGAGCAGTTAAAACAACGTCCTCTACCATCGATGACAATAAACTGAATCCTCCCATGACCCAGGGAGCCCTCCCACACGTCCTGTCGGTGCCTTTAAATCATTATGCTGACTCAGGCTCTGATCAGACAGCGCTGGATCAGTTCTGCAATCTCCTTCCCCAGTCCTTGTTCAGGAAGACTCTGCATCGCTGTTGCCCATTGTGTAGGACCATATTTATGTCACAGGATTACACTTGGATCATTCCCTGCCTGTGGCCAGGTTGCCCATTTGTGTTGGGGCTGGTTAGAAGTGCAATTGAGCCAGCAATGTGCCCTTGCGGCCAGGAAGGCCAATGGCATCATAGGGNTGCTCTGGGGGCACCTGCTTTAGCAGGGGGGTTGGGGTGGGTGATCTCTAGAGGTCCCTTCCAACCCATACTGTCCTGTGATTCTGTGATTCTGTAATTGAACGTTCCAGGTAAGCCGATACGCATTGTCCCTGAACGGAGGTTGCTTGCAGTTTGGTTACAGCGCATAGTGCACGTGAGATGATGTAGACAGAATTCCTCTGTACCACAGACTATTGCAGTTCATCCACTTTCTTGTTCATTAAACCTAATTACTTTTGTTTGATAAAACACTTTTGACAAAAAAAGGCATTATATATTTATTAATCTAAACACTGCAAGAGACCTAGAATTACTCTTTTAAGTAAAGCCTTCACAAACCTCTAGGAAGGTAATGCTGGCTGATGGTCTCAAAGATAACCCAAACAGAATCAAGCTAATTTAATTTTGCCTCTTTAATTAGCTGATGTGTCCCCCACATCTTTGACAGTTTGCTTGTTCTGTCTCGAGTAATGCTTTGTAATCTGAGAATGAAAATCAGGGATCCAGCTTCTAGAGAAATGTGTATCTCAATTTAATGCTTATAAATGGAATATCATATGTTTTTGGGCCTACAACGCAGAGCTCCCCACCTCAGTGCAAAGCAGCAGACCTAGGGAAGCTCTCCCACAGCCGGAAACACAGCCGTTGCCGAAGCACGGAAGAGACTCCTTGGAAAAACAACAGCGTCTTGAGAGAAAAGAGAGACGAGCTTCTTGCTCCCTTGGGGGGAGGACGGTTTTATTTTCTCATCGATAAGCCTCAATTTCTAACTGATTCTCCAAAGCAGATGCCTATCTCTGAAGAAACTGAGACACAGCACTAATGTTTTTCTTTTCTCTGGCATCTGCAATGAGTCACATGCAGTTCGGCACGCTCAGCTTGAAGCAGAGATGCAGCAACTTGAAGGCTATACCCAAGCTGTACACTCAATATTGCAGTTCTCTATATGAGGGAAAATGCCTTCAAGTTCCTCTGTTTCAGTAAAACACAGAAACTGTTTTCTTGAGATGATGACAGAAGTCTGCAATACCCCAAACCTGAAAATGCATCAAGGTGCACTTTTTGTATTTAAGATGATAGTAGCCCGGAGATTATTTTGGAATGCTTCTGGTGTGTATGTATGTGAATAAAACATCAACGGAAAACTTTTATTGTGTGACATGACTCATTTTTAGTTGTTATCACTGATGTCACCTTCACAAGTTCATGATTACTTGTGCAAGTCAATGTGCAGGAGCAGACTCTGTATCCTCTGATGAGACGGTGCCTGTAACTGCCAGCTACATTCTGTGCCCAGGAAAGGTTAGGGTTTTATCTATATTCAGCTGATGCACAGTAGCAGAGTGGGGCTTATTTGGTTGGATGTCTGGGATATTTTCTTCATGTCTTTAAAATGTAACTGACACTGCTAAACACACCCTGTGCTTGGTTGATTCAGCGCTGGAGCAGTGGCAGGCGTGCAGCACACGCAGCTCGCTGGCAGGGAGATGCCACGTGACCAGATGGAGACGGCAAATACCCGGCGTGTTAGGGGTGCAGCTGAAGTCAGATGCCATGCATGTATCTGATACCAGATGGCAGCTGTACTGAGTCACAGGATACAGGGAGCTGCTGCGTTAGACACTGAGGAGTGGCCGGATGCTGCCTCCCCCCTCGTCAGCTGCACACAGGGACAGAAGGTGGCTTCAGTGCTGTGCTACAGGGACATGAAGTACTGGTGCAGGGTTTAGGGACTGTGAGACAACAGCCAGGTTGTCAGTGTTAAATTCTTATCTTCTCAGACGAGAATCCCTGACAAAGTTTGGAAACAGGAATTCCAAAACATAAAGACGTTAAAAATACTGGCCCAACCTTTCCTGCTGAGAGATATACCAATGGTTTTTGCAAGTTCTATGCGTGCAGCACCTGAGCAGTGACTGGATCACAACAGTAATGATCCAGCTAGTCTTTAGGAGGTTAAATGAGAAATACGGCAGCCAGCTGAATCAGCAAAAGTCGAAACTGAGCTAACAACAAACATCTAAATGGGAATTTGAACGGAGCTCTGATGTTAATGCTCCTACACTTTAAGTGCCACAGGATTTCCAGTTACCACAGCATCCAGGAGGTCCACTTGTTCTTCTGCAACAGTAATGACTACAGCAAAACTGTTCCTATTAGCACAATGCCGAGGCAGATGCTCAGAAATTAATCACGGGGGTAAAGTGCCTCAACACCCAAGTTCTCTGCTGTAGTCTACTCTAAAGGCACGGCAAAATTTTGTTAGTTTGTTTAATCACAGCTTAATGGTAAAACTCATCTAGCAGTTATTCATTTTGTATTTAAAAATACGTCCAACTTGTATTGATTTCAACTTTTGTTCAGTGACATCACATCAAGAAACTTCATTATTTCCTTTGGTTTGATGGGAACTTGTACTACGGGGTGGATCTGAAACGTGTAAGGGCTTAGGCCACTTTGACCTAAGCAGCAAATCGAAAAGAGGGTATTTTTACTTAAGTTTGTTGTTGTCACTGTTGTTGCTTGGGTTCTTTTAGGTCTGCTTTTGCTGAGGTCTGACTTGGCAAAGAATTGTACTGCTCTGGTTTTCCATGGGAGATGGGAAACTCCACAGAGCAACATTTTGGTACAATAAGAATGAGCAACACTAGTATAATGCAAGTAACAATAATCCATGCTTTTGAAGTAGATGGCTTGTTCCTAAAAGGCTTGATTTTGGAGCAACATTACCATTAACAGTGAAGCAGTTTCTGTTGTTAATTACAGAATTGTCTGCAGCCTAATATTTTACCTGTACGTAAAGTTGTCTAAATGTAGTTTTTGTTTGCCCTTACTGAATCTTTGTCATGCTAGCAGTTTCCAATATTCTGTCATTTCATGCTGCTAATGTTTTTATGTAAGCTTTGCTATTTTGGGAATATGAAAGCAGTGCAGTTCCAGCTCTGTAATTAAGGGGCTTCAGTGACCTCTTTTCTCCCAGCTGCTGCTCATGAGACTGATAAAGGAAGGGCACAAGCCATAGACAATACAGAACAAAGCTTCTATTTATCAAAAACACCAGTCCTCGGGGTTATTTGAATGATAAAGCTGCAGTCTATCTACAAAGGATGGTGCATCTGCAGGAAAATCTGTGGAGCTTTCCATGATCCCAGAGTCTCCCTCTTGATAAACTGTGGTAAGAGTTGCAAACGTAATTTGGCAGCTCATCTTCCTTGTGCTTCCAAGTGAATAGGATACCCATTACAGAAGAATGCGGGAAACAATGAAAAATGTGGTGCTGATACTGTTGACATAATAAGGGGTGTAATGTCTGTGAGTCAGCACTTGTGCTGAAATGGATTCATTTACTCACATTTGCCAACACTGAGCTGGTTTGCCATGTAGCCCAGGTAAATCTGAATTGCAGTGCAACAAGTGTTCATGAGTGCCTGTTAACTCCTTATTGATCTACTTCAGATGATTAATCAATGTGTCTCTGTTACTGTAGGTGTACCACTATGCACCTCATGGGTTTGCCATTTTATTTCCCAGAATATCTAAGGTAGTCTGAAAGATGAAAGTGGCTAAGTCTGTGGACATTTTCAATTAGGAAAGGGGAAACATGAAAGTAGTCAGTACCTCTGACGTATAGTTTTGCCTAAAATTCAAAATGTCATTTCCTAAAGTATATATTTTATATTACAAACTAGACTATGCTGTATTTTATATATGCAGTAAGCCAAATTCAGAGCTCTGCGTGGTTTACAGCAAATCTATGTTTGGCCTTCATTCATTTCTCAGTAGCCTAAAGACAGCTAAGCTTATTAAGAAAGCTCTGAGGAACAAAATAAAAAAAAGATTATGCTGCAAAACAAATATAAATAATAATAAAAATATAATTATGCTGCAAAAATCCGTGATGTACCTGCATCTGGTATACAAGAAAATACAGACAATAGACTCAGAAAATACACAGAGAAGGGCTAGAGAGATGGAGCAAGTGGCAACTTGCTAGTTAAGAACTCTACAATTTGCAGAAATGATGTTTGAGGGAGATACGAGCGAGAGCCATAAAAACATGGCTGACTAGCAGAAAGTGGCTGCACGGTTGTTGCGTGTTCAATACAAACTGATTTTATAATACTGAAACTGGAGAAGTAACTGAATTACGTCGGAGAGCCACTAAAGGCAAACAAAATTTTTCATACTGTGCTTAATTAAACTATGGAAGACCTTACCCAGGATGTCTTGCATGTCAGGAAGAGTTGCATACTGAAAGCACCTTTGAAAAAATTCTCAGAAAAGAGGTTCTCATCAGCACAAAAGAACCACAGCTGTCTCAGCCAGGAGATGCAAGCTGGGAGAATAGCTATGAAAGTGTGACTGTAAGTTTGCCCTGTTTTTTACTCGTCCTACACCAGCTGCTCTTACTAGCCACTGCTGGAGACATGGTGCTGGACTAGATGGATCACCCATCCTAGTGTTAAAAGACTGTCTTACAGACAAATATTATTACAGGAATACTGGAGAAGGAATGAAATGGATAAATTGATTCCAAATCAAGATGAGTTGTGCACCATTACGTTTCTGCAGCCAGTTAGCCTATGCCCAGGACTGGATATAAGTGTTTTTGCAGTATGGTAAAGTATATATTCAAGGGAAATTAGATGGTACGACTGACAGCAAGGACTAAATGAGAAATCAGGCCCTGTGTCTTCTGTGTTTTTCTCATTTATATCAGAAAATCTCTACAAAGTATTTATACGTTGTAAAAGTCTGCAAAATTAGATCGCAGATACATAAATTGGACAGCATATGACAAAAAGACAGAAAAATAAAAGAGTGGGCAAGATCTGATTAAAAAACCTAACAATCACCTTATTTGGTTTGAGGGGGGAAAAAAAGCAAAAGTTCTGAAGGGGAAAAAAAAAGTTGAATTGGTGTCAAAGTATTGTTAGTATTTAGTGTAGAAGCAGAAAGACTATAACTGAATTCAAATCTAAATTAATGCTTTGCTATTAATAGCTGATTAGTTTGCAGGGTATGAAACTGAGGAATAGCAGAAGAAAAAAGCTGATTAGGATACACGCATGCATGTGCACACACACACACAGAAACCAGGGAGAGAATGAGGCAGTAGGTTCAGCAGAATGCAGCATGGGTTGAAAACTTGCCTGCTACCTAGTAATATACAGAGCTAGGAAAAGATTGTTGTAATGAGGATTTCAAATACATGTGCCTTCAATTAATTTCCAGTTTACATTTAAATACAAGCAGTGCTTTCTGCTGGTACTAAGCACTTAAAATCTGTCTATGGTATGCTTAGTGCAAGTTCGAAAGCTTGGTTTCAGGACCTTCGGTCATTGTTATTATGGGATGTTATTTCACTTTAGGTCCAGCTGCTCTTCTAGTTTCTTTTATAAAAGTAAGATGTAGTTATATTTTTATTATTTCAGGTTGTCTTTTTAGGTCTATCATTTAATATAATCTGTGATATTTATTAATATAGCACTTAACCATCTCCTAAATGATTTCTAAAAAGATATTGTACTCTTGTTGTTTACTTGGAACGCAAGTCTCTTTTGTAGCTATTAGCATCTGCGAAATGAGTGAGTCACCAAACGTTTTCAATAAGGGAACCTTGCAACCTTGCAAACTTCACTTGTCAGTGAAGAGTAATTTGAAATGATCAAGTAAAGATCACGTCTAACAACTCTATAGTAATATACTTACACAGTGGCTGTAATGACTCTAGAGGGGACATTAGGAACCATTGAGGAAATTACATGTGTTTTTAAAGTTTGTAATTTTAATTACCTTGTTCTGTAATAGACTGTAATGTCTGCAAACCAGCCATCACATACTTTCCATTACTAGAAAGTATACGGAACATTTTGGTAACTATCCAGGTTTATTTATTTCAGTATTGAAAATGAAAAAAAAAAGACGAAAAATAATAAATTGCACTACAACATTTAGACTAACACTATTTTCTTAACTAATACCCCTGTGAATGAACATAGTAAATTTGAACAGTACATGTTTTCACCATCTGTGCTCCAATAATGATAGCAGGCACCATGGGAGAATAAGGTGCTTAAGTATAGCAGGACACATCAGTCTGCTGTTTTTGGCATGAGCTGAATTTTCAGCTTTTAGGTGCCTTGATCTGAATTTATGATCCATTCCTAATTAAATTGTCTTGCTGACGTGGCTCTGAAACCTAACTTCCTGTGCCTCAGCCTTAGTTTCTTCACACTTGATTGATAATGAATGTGCTTTGCCGTCATATATTGTTTGGGTCTTGCAAAAGACAAACTGCACTTATACCAGCTGCTGCAGTCTGGTTGGACAGATGAGCTATATTGACTATAAAGAATTTTGCAGTTAGCATTACCAACTATTATGTCATGCTAGACTTTTATTCCTTTCTAGAGAAGAATTTCATTAACTCTCCTTTTAACCAACCAAGATCTATCTAAAATTAAAGGTAGCTGAGTGGTGAAAAAATCATCTGTAATCTTTCAACAGTGAAGCAAAATGGCAGCAAACAGCATGAAATTGTACTTCTAAGATGAGAAATAAAATTTAATTTAATTTTGTGTGCAAGTAGTTACTTTTCAGTTCTTGCCACTCATGAGGTTAAGTCTCGTTTTTGATGCTGCTAATATCAAAGAACAAGAAAACAGCAGGTTGCTCCAGATGCTATTCCAGCATTTTGGAAAAGGTAAGCATGGGGCAACAGAGGTGCAGGCAGAGCTAAATGCTATCCTTTTGTCAGCGGGGGGGAGAAGTGATGCATGAAGAAAAATTATGAGAATGTAGATTTAAATTCAAGTACAACATGTATCCTGCAAGACAGGTAGGTTTGTTACTTTACCTAAAAAAATATTTGTTCAATGCATGGTAGCTCAGGAATTACAGATTTTAGCCGTATTGCAGAGCTTCTAATGAGTGGATTCAAGGATCTAGTCAACAGATATACCTAAACAACAATATTTACCCTTATTATTATTATTATTATATTATATTATATTATATAATTATAATAATTATATTAATATAATATTATATATTATATATTATATAAAGTGTTGGTGATGGCAAAGGCTTCTCGGTGAGTAAGAAAGCAAAAAAAAAGAACGAAACCAAACCCCTGTGCTTAAACAAAATGATACATTATACTTAGAAAGAGTAGGACAGCTGTAAAGCAGTTGGAGAAGAGAGGGTCTTCTCAGTGCTCTGGCCTGCTCTGTGAACTTGGCAAAATTATTAACTTTGTTTCTTTTATTATCAATTTAAATGAGAAAGTATTTAAGCTGTTCTGTGCATCTTGCTGTTTGCACAAAGCCTGTCACAATAAAAGAATTGACTTAGAAGAGGCCCTCTAGAAATAATGACATAGAATATACGTCATCAGAGTCTAGTAAATTCTGCTTCATAGCAGCAAACTTCTTCACAGCTTTCAGACATTTCTTCCTTTGCTCCTTGCAGTCATAACTAGTTTTCTTCTCCTAGCTGCTCTTAGAGTCATAGACCACCCTCTAAATGCCGGTGATAAACAGGAACCACAGTTTTCTTGATATTTCTCTCATTTCTTTTCCAAATAAGTTACTGGAATTGCTCAGGCATGCTCTGGTAGGGTATTCAGTTTGAAGTAAGCAGTGTTTCAGGAAACACATTTAAAATCAGACAAACATATCCTGTATTTTAGTATAATTGGGATTTGCAGTCAAGCAAGCTTTGAGAGTTGTCCTTTTTTTAAAAAAAATAGTAGAATTTGGCCACTGATGAGTACAATTTTTTTTTTTGAAGATCTTTAAATGTTTTTTTCAGTTCAGACTGCACTGTAATGTAAGCCTATAGACTATAATGTAAGCTTCTAGACTGCTTTCTGAGGTTTTTTTATTACAAGACTTGGAAAAAATAGTCAAGAGCAGCTTTTTTTTGCACGCTGGAATGCTGAGCAAGCCAAGATTAAACTGTTTAGTTAGTATTTCAAACTGCTATCAGAATAATGAAAGAAGATTGAGAAAAACATTGTTCCTGCTACTAAGTTAAGAAAAAAATGGCCTCCACATAGTTTCTAAATGATCTTGTAGCTGCTGCTAATTTCCCTGTTAGCTGTAAAGTCCATCATTGCTGAAGAAGGGAAGAAAACTGTAACAGACAATGTTTAAAGAGAGCAAATGAAAACACAAATTGGATAGTAGTTATGTATGTATAACAAGTAGACAACGAATTGACAGAGAATGATGGTATAAAATATATTTCTGAATCTTCTGAAAGTAGAAGTCATAGAATACGTATTCTCTATCTGGAGAAAATTTTAATATAACTCTGTTTTGCCTGTTAAATTTGAGATGTTGCTCTAATTGAAAATGTTTTCTTTGGTGACAGATTATGCCCCCAGTATGAACATGGGACAAGCTTCCTATGTGCCTTAGGAATTCAGGGGATGAACAGTACTAACAGGTGACAAATCTGCTGACATTACAGCTCAAGAGACACTAGTAGCCCAGTCAGGACCTTAACTATGGCTACTGCCCTTCTGTTAACAATCTTCCAGGATGACACCCCTGCCTTATTTGCTACGACTGGCCTTTTCCAGGGTGAAAGGGCTCTTCACAGGATTTCCAAATAGAGATGAATGATTCTGAATGGAGGCTCCTAGCTTGTGAGAATGGGAATAATCCTCTTCAAAACACAAATTTTCTCCAAAAATAAGCTTGGAACAACCATGGACCTTTTGGATGTGGCGGTGAGACTGATTATAAAATGAGGAAAGCAGAGCTACCTTACTTTACGAGACAGGGTAGGAAATCTTGCATAAAAGCCTATCAGTGAATATCAGGGAGGAAGTAATGAGCAATTCTTGTTATCATTGTTCAAGGATAACTTTTTTTAAAGGTTGTAAAGTCTGCTTCTGTTTTTTAATTATTTCTTTAAAGAGTACTATAAAGAATAAAAACAATTTGGCAAGATCAAAGAAGCCCAGATGCTGCTATTGTAAAAAGCACAGCAACTGATCAAAGAGTACCCCAATGAATTCAAATACAGATTAGAGGCAAAATGAGAACAAAAAAGAATCACTCTCCTATTTTATTGCTAGTTTTTATTGTGGTTTAGATTGAAAAATTACAGACCCTGATACAAGACCATCACACAAGCTGCTACATTCTGTCCATAAAAACTGATTGAAGTCAGTAAAACTTTGTTGTCTTTAGCCTCAACAGCAGAGGTGTGAATTCTGTAATGAAGCATTTGCTAACATTTTCCATTTGACATAAAATTCTGTAATAGAAGCAGTAATGTCACCTAACATGAAGTGGTTTTAATTACTGAATGTGACTATTCCTGAACTTAATTCTAATGTAAAAAAAAATGTACACAGGAAAAACTATATAAAAGTGTAGAGTGTAATTGAAAATCATAAAAATACAACTTAATTTAAATTGTAATGTAAGGCTATTATTTTCTTATCTAAAAAATGAGCCTTTTTGTCCTTTGAAGAGTTAAACTTTGCCATGTCATCATACTCAGAGGTATAAATAAAAGGTTGCTTAGAATTTTCCATTAGTAATATCTTGTCATAAAAAATCCTATTTCTGAGAACCAAAAAAAAGTTGAAAAAATCAGTTTTACTGATCAAAAGAAACTGTATCATGAAAATAAGAACAAGTTTGTACTTCATTAATTGAATTTCAGTTGAAATATTTTGCTTTATTCCAGGAGGAAAAAAGAAATATGTATTTTACGTTGCTTTAAGAAATACATTAATCGCCTTTCTCAGACTTTGCCTCTGATGAGTTTCAATATGGCTCTTTTGGACTGACATCTCTGTGGAAACATGTACCTCATGATACGCTTAATATTGTAACATCCCACCAACCCCACCGCCCAGATAAGTGAGCAAATCTGTTTACTTGGAACTAAAGTCTTTCAGGGACCTCACCACAGGAGAACAGAAAATCCATAATTACAAGATCTGTTAGGCAAAAAAAGGGTTTATTTGACCTGAAGAAGAGCATTTATTTGAAATGTCTTTCAGTGCTCATTCATAACCTAAATTTTTTAATTCCTTAATAGGTTTTTACAATGCCATCCTCTTTAGCAGAATGAATTTTGACTGGAATTATTGTTATTATTTTAGACATGACAAAATTGATCTAGATAGTAACCCACAAAACAAAAATTTAATTTTGGTCTTATTGTTTTCGCAGTCTAGATGGCATGGGCTATGTGGAAATGAAATAACAACATTGCTAATCACAATGTGTAATGACACATCTCTTATTACAGAATGCCCTAGCTAACAGCTTCCTTTCTAAGATTTGGTTTTCAGCTGTTTGTAATTGAGGTGGTTTGACCCTAAACGTCAACGAAGGCCCTACCCACTCATTCATTCACTGAGTCACTCTCAGTGGGATGGGGAAGAGAATCAGAAGGGTAAAAGCAAGAAACACTTATGGTTTGAGATAAAGATAGTTTAATAAATCAAGGAAAAAACAAAACCAAAAAACCTCAAGTGATGCAAAGGTAATCACTTACTGCCTCCCACCAGTAGACTGATGCCAAACCACTCTCCGAGTAACAGCTTCCTTGGAAAAACTCCCCACACCAGACAAGGCCTTGATGCTGTGCAAGCGCTGTTCAGCAATAGCTAAAACATTGGTGCAATATCAACAGTATTTTGGTCACAGACCTAAAACACAGTATCATATGGATTGCTAAGAAGAAAATTAATTCCATCTCAACCAGACCCAGTACAATCTCCATCTCTTCTTATTCTGTGCCACTTGTATCATGCCCACAGCCTACAATATTCAATGAATTCTCATGAACCACCACCAGCCCATTCCCTGTCCTTTAACATATACAAAGATAACTTCCCCTCAGTCTGCTGGCCGTAGCCATTCAAATGTCGATTCAGTTCATTTAGTCTATGGCTTGGGCTCCATCTGTTGCAATGTTCATTCGGGACAGGAGATATGGTGTGTTGTGTTGGATTGTCGGGTTTCAAAACCATCTCAGGTTGAACCAGTGCTGCACTTGACTAGTTCCTTATGAGGTTCATCCTTCTGAACATGAGGAGGAACTCTGAACATGAGGAGGAACTTCTTTACTGTGAGGGTAACAAAGCACTGGAACAGGCTGCCCAGGGAGGTTGTGGAGTCTCCTTCTCTGGAGATACTCAAAACCCGCCTGGACGCATTCCTGTGCAACCTGCTCTAGGCTAACCTGCTTTAGCAGGGGGGGTAGACTAGATGATCTCTAGAGGTCCCTTCCAACCCCTACCATTCTATGATTCTATGATTCATTGGTTCGTGTAGCTCCTGCTGTGGTGCTTTTGACATACAAATATGTCATCATACAACTATGACATCATGCAACTCAAATCATGCCTTGTTTTCACCCAAGGATAAATCTCCTTGAGGTACATCTCAGATATCCCCGACCTTCTGCATTACCCACCAAGCGCATCCAGATTCCAGAGTAAAAGCAATCCCATTAGTTTGTCTTTTTCCTGAATAAGGAGTAACCCACAGTCTTTCCCAGACAGTTCCAACCGTCTAGAACCGGAGAGTCTTAGTTGTTGTGATATTGCTGCTGGCACACGATAACCGTAGCGATCAGTACCTGCTGATCTTTGACACATAGCAATCCCACAACAGAAGAATCTTCTGAGACACAAGGCAACGTAGACCACTGTTTAATCTACACCCACAGCAGGTACACCAACCCCCACCGGTACCCTTTTGGGTCCTTGGAGTACCTTCCCCTGAGGTAGTCTACGCCAAAGATACATGGAGCCTCTGGGCCAGTCACAACAGGATGCTTTTGCCACTCAGTCCCTATTAGGCTCAACTCAGCCTCCAACACATTCAAATGTTGGGGTCCTTTTGCTACTCCAAAAATCCAAGTGTGTTCTGCCCAATTTTACCGTGATAGCATTAGGATACACTGCGCGCTGGTGTCCACCAGAGCCTTATAATCGTGTGGGTCTGATGTGCTATCGAATCCATGCAGTCCAATAAACCTGGTTGTCCCTTTCCTCCACTTGGCCTGAGGCAGAACCCTTCAATTCTTGTCAGACTATTTGTTACTTGACTCTCATAATTGCAAAACAGAAGTCCCTTCACCAGCTGCCTTAGGGGTGCTGAACTGAGGCTCAGTAAGCATAGGCCAGAACCCAGCACAGTGCAAGAAGTTGTGTCTCTTTGGCGTAGGTAAGGTATTCTTTTGTCAACTGCTGTGTCACTTCAACAGGATTGCACACCTGTTCAAGTGTGAAGTCTCAGACTGTTGAAGGTGAAAATAGTTCGAGGTATCATCTGCCCAAATTCTCCCAAGCACCTTGCCACTCATGACTCAGCTAGCTCGGGGCACATCCCTGTGTGGCATTCCCAATCAATTGGTTAATCTTACAAAAAGCCAAAGTCAGATTCCCGACACACAGGATTGTGAGCATTCTGGGATGTTCAAGAAACTGAACAGCCCTTGTAACAAGGCAGAAAACATGTACCCCAGACAAGGAGAAGGTGGAGGTACCATTCCTCATTTTGCCACCAAGTGACTTCTGGAGGAAAAGAGGAGGAAGTTGTAATTGTTAATTGTCTCCACATTCTCAGAGTACCGGGACAGCAGCAATGCAGGGTCCAAATACCAGATTAGGTTCAAGACCTGTGCTTTTATCATAGCTCTCCCAGGCAAAACAAAGCAAAGTGATAAACAGCATAGCAAGCTGCAGAAGCCATTAGCAAGCCCTAAATTTTGATGTACAGCAAGAAAGGGAGCACACCACAGAGCAGGTGAGGGAACAAATAAATCAGTATGAAAACCAAACATGTCAACATTGCAACCAGCAACTGCAAGTAACAAATAAACAGGTACGGCAACTTTAAATCCCATCTAGCACACTGATCAAATCTGTTGTCATCATGCCCCACCTTGGGTGCCAAAAAGGATTGTGGTGTGTTGACCCCAGCCAGCAGCTAAACTTCCACCCAGTAATTTGTTTACTCCATCACAGCAGGATGTGGGAGAGAATCAGATGGGTAAAAAGAAGAAAAACTTATGTATCAATGCAAAGTTTAATAAGTCAAGGGAAGGAGAAAAAACAAAAACAAACTCAAAAAATCCAAGTGATGCAAACATAATCCCTCACCATCACCCACCCACAGACCAATGCCAGTTTCCAAGTAACAGCTGCCTTGGAAAAACTACACTCCCCTCTGCTCAGTTTTATTGCTGAGCATGATGTTATATGGTATAGAATATCCGTTTGGTCAGTTGGAGTCAGCTGTCCTGGCTGTGTCCCTTCCCAACTTCTTGTGCACGCCCAGCCTAATTGCTGGCAGGACAGCATGAGAAGCAGAAAAGACCTTGACATTGTGCAAGTCCTGTTCACCAATAGCTAAAACATCCCTGTGCATTCATCAACATTGTTTTGGTCACGAGTCTAAAACATAGCAACATACAGGTTGCTATGAAGAAAATAAACTCCACGCCCACAAGACTCAGTATGGCAATATTACCTGAAATGCTCTGTTAATCAGCCTCCATCTAAAGGTTGGGGTTCTTTTTTCTTCAGAATTTGGAAAAATCTTTATAAATATATGCCTTTGATGAAGGTAAGTCTTTCAATGAAAACAATATAGAGTAGATGCTGCTTTTCCCCAAAATAACCAGTGTCTTGTAGGTAATTTCTTTGCATTGAAAACAGGAGATCAAATTTGGGTTACCAGAAATAGGATTGTGACATACCAGGGAGAAAAGAAACTCTGAAGAACTGCTAACAAACGATACAATTAAATTACAGTTGCAGCTACTAAATAACAGTGAATGAATGTAGGATCATATATTCCACATTGATAAAACAGAGGAGAGGATTTGGACAAGGCAGAAGAATAATCAAGGACAGTAAATGTAGAAGAGAGAATTAATGACCATTATGAGGATAATGTTACTGGGGACAAGGACACAAAGTCTGAAAAGCAGACTTGCAAAGCATCCAGAACAGCAAGTTCAGGAAAGCAAACTGGCAATGTGTTTCTATATTTCATGATAGAAAATAGGATGAAGAACAACAAGAAACAGGATAATTGCATAATAATTTTTTTGAACAAGAAAACAGTGGTATATTAGGAAGCAGAGGAAGAAAAGCCAAATTATTAGGGAAAATTTAAAAGCAGAATAAAAACAGGGCAATAGTTTGAACCAGAGAAGGGAAAAGATAGGAGTAGGTAGGATTACGGAGTCCATTTCAAGGAGTAAAAGGACTATCTGATTGGGAATGTCTGAAAATAAATGTACATTTGAAATTAAAACAGCGATAGAAAAACTGAAGAAGGATGTTCCAGCTGTTAATCTGGATTTTCGTTTTACATGTTGCTGTCCTGGGTTTTGTCCCCCTAGATATAGGGGACCTTAATGATGGATGAATAGCTGATTTTTTTCAACATGTTTTTCATACTTTTCTTGATTGTAGCAGTAACAGTAATACACATTTTTCTTTAATTATAAGTGCACAGATAAATGTTATATACTACTAAAGAGTGACGAACTGCCTCATTATGGGTGTATATTTCAATACTCTTTAAGGAATGATCAAAAGCAACTGAGATCACATCCTCCCATGTTTATTTTTATGAAAGATGTCTCATACACATCAGTCCAGGCAGGAAAATGTATAAAAGTCCATTAAGAAAGCATAAATCACTTCTGAATACTTATTATCCAGTCAAAAGTTTATCCTGATACTCTTCATTACAGCCCAGCGTTTGGTCCTTATTTC
Organism: Steatornis caripensis; assembly: GCA_013398225.1. NCBI lineage: Eukaryota > Metazoa > Chordata > Aves > Caprimulgiformes > Steatornithidae > Steatornis > Steatornis caripensis. The sequence continues at coordinate 406,279 of VZSC01004600.1, forward strand.
TCTATCTGAGTAACTACTTCAGTAAGTAATTCCATTCAGCTGGCTGGAGTCCCATTTAACTATGCTCCTTACTCACTTGTGAACCTAACTACTCACCACTAATAGGACAGGATTTAGCGTTTGAACTCACAAGTCAAACAGACATTTGACTGCTTAACTTTTGTCTTCTTACATATTCTGAAATAACTCCCAGAAGAAAAAGTTTAACATGGTAAAGACATTGTGCAAGAAAAGAAATCAAGAAGACAAGATCAATTAAGGAATTCAAGAACTCTCAAAAATAGTATTTGTTTTAAAGATAAATTGAGCAATAATGAAATTGACCTTCAACAAATCAATAAAATTGTATTCGAGCAGCTTAGATAGAAAGATATCAACAGACTAGTAAACTAATTCTAACCTGTAAAGAAAATCATAGGGAAAGGACCTGTGTTCTTTTACTAACTTTTGATTAACTAAGGCTAGCAAAATAAATTTCTATCTAAACTAGGTGTTGAGAAAAATTGTCCTTAAAAAGAATCTGAAAAAGTAAAAACCAAAATTTGTTGAAAAACTGAATAAGCAAAAGCAGATGCTCAAATACTCTTGTCCGGAAAAAAACCCAGTATAGTAGCCTAAGTTGTAGCCTCGGAATCTAGAAGGGTCAGTTTTCCTTTCCAGAATGGCATCAGATGTACTATGGCTTTAAGTCTTCTCTGATAGCTCATGAGAGGATCTCCAGGTGTGATGCCAACAACATATCCAGGATTCATTCATCTGTAATAGATTTCCATTGATTGAATCACCTTTTGTGGTTGTTAACACCACTGAATAGGAGTTCTAGGTTGATATGTCAAGAAAAATCCAAACCAAAAGAGTTAAAAACATTTCTTTGGCTTGATATTGCTCTTGGGCAATGCCTACAAATCCAGCCATACACTTCTCTTCCCACATTACTAATGAAGAAAGAAAGATGCTGCTGCTTTAGGCAGAGAAAATCACTCTTTCTTCTCATCAGTAGTTACTGCTCTGACCCATGCAGCTGCTACTGCTTGGGTGTCTAACACGTATCCTCCAGGGACTCTTGTTGGGAAGATGTTACCTTTCCCAGCTTTCTGTCCTTTTGTCCATGCATGGAAGCTTCCCACCGCGTGAGCAGCCTGGTGAGGTTTAAGCAGCCTGGTGAGCCTGGTAAACCCTGGCTCCTAGGAAAAGCTCCAGTGCATAATAGTAGCTAGGTCCCAAGTTGTCTTGTGAAACTGCTACCAGGGAGGTGAGAAAACAGTTTTGGTTAAAACCACAAATCATCCAAGTTGCTGAATAAGTTACAGCTTCTTCGTGTTTTAACAACTGACACAGAGATCACTGACAAGAAAGCCATGAGGTAATTCTAACAGGTAAGTAGAGTAGAAAGTTAGAGTAAAGACTATACATGATTATCCTTTGGAAATTTTCCATTCTTATTTTGCAGGTATACTGTTCGTTTTTCGTTTAGGTATACCCTTCATAACAGTTACCAGGCTGATAATCCTCATGACAGACTTCTCAAATTCCATTACTATTCCCCTTTCAACTTAGAGTCTCCTGAGGAGAACTGACTTTCTTCAGCATCTCAAAGCTGGACACAGAGATGCTGCTTAGAATATATTATGGTCATTAGCAATTGAAGCTTCTTAATGTTCATTTTATTGTACTTACATTTTGCTTTCTAAGGAAAAAAGGTAAGAAGATTTAATGAGACTGAACTCAATACTAATATAAATAATAAAAAGTAATCCTTTAGTATTTTATGCCTATTAATTCCCACAAAATATTATAGATTATGTGATTTGTCCATCTGAAAAACATACATTAGACACTTATTTTACCAGCAAATAATCACTTTTATTGATCAACAACCTGACATTTGAAAAAAATACACATCATGCTTGTGGACACAAACCAGCCTCAGAAAGGGATAAAGGAGAACTACAAGTACATTAAAAATAGTTCCCTTTGCCACTCCTGCCATTTGGCATTCTTCTGAAATATCTATAGTGGACTCTCTGAGAGTCAAATTTCAACTTCATACACCACTGATGAGGTAACTGTTATGTCCCATTTCTGCTTCCCTTCGGTGATGCTTCAAATGGGAATTGTAGCATTTTGGGGAGTTTTTTGCTCCTAATGTGATGTTGGCTGTCCTGTGGGAAGATAAAGATTCCATTACATGTATTTTAAAAGCCATAAAAGATAACCTTCATTTCCTAGGTTACATTTATTTGCTCTCACACAATGTCTCCAATTTCCAAGGCTGAGCATGAGCAATTGTCAAATACATTATTGAAGAAGAGCAGTGCAATGAATAAGTGTCAGGTCTAGAACTAGTGAATTCACAGTGTGCTGTCTACACGGGGACAAAAAAAAAAAAAAAAAAAAAAAAAAAAAAAA
>VZSC01004600.1:408795-426490 GCA_013398225.1 Steatornis caripensis
AAAAAAAAAAAAAAAGAAGAAAAAAAGGTTGAATCCTGAGGTATGGAGCTGTCAAATGAAGCTGAGGCTTTAAAGTTATGTACTGGTAATTTTCTTACTGTCTTCAGCAGTTGCTATGAACTTTCTATAAGGTGGCACAAAAATGCTATATTTTAAGTGAAAGTTTGAAACTGCTAAACCGAACTTTTTAAAGTGTTGCTGTTACATCAAACATTGATTGACTGGAAGTCACAGTCTTCTCATTTTATCCACGTGCAACATATAGCACAGCAGAAGCAACATGTATCATGTAACATGTATTGGATACAACCATGTATCCCTGCAGCCTTCTAAAGAACCTCCTCTAACAGTGAGGTGAAAGGCAGAAGGGATTTTTCTTTAAGAAAAAAATGTTTAAGCTGAAATCTGCTTTAGATTCAGGTTTTAGATGCCACAAGCAAATACCTATCAGATTCATAAGGAGTCCCGGTCCTCTAAGTTCAGACAACCAGCCTTGAGAAACGAATAGCTGTACTATGTTTGATCATCAACAAAATGCAAAGAATTGAAAAAAGTTACTTGGATTTAAAGTATGTATTCTAGACTCAGATATCGTCTGTGAGTTCTACACAACCAGCCATACTTTCTGTGCTTAATTATGTAGTAACAGCAGTGATAATAAGTATTCATTCAGATTTGGCCTTTAGTTATTGTTTTGATCATCTCATGAAGAGTCCTCAAATGCTCAGCAATAATGACTGCTGGTAAGTCTAGTTAGTGAGTTAGTGGATTTTTCTGACTGGGTAGCTTGAAGCTGGCAGCTTCTATATTCTATTTGATTCCCTGAGCTCTCATCTTCATCCTCTGAAGAAAACTTCTGAAAAGCAGAAGCTATTAAATATTGAATACTACTAAACTATAATAGAGCACAGCTCTGGCTAGGTACCTTGTGTCCTTCCAAATTATTCTATGCAATTAATTGAAAATGAAGACAAGTTCTGTGAAATGTGTATTACAATAAATTTGGGGGAGGTCAAAACTATAGCGTAATAACAAATGGAAGCAAAAGAAACAGAATACCTGTTTCCTTAATTTTTTGACTTAAGGATTGTATCTCAGGAATAAGCCCATAGTTGCATCTCAGACTCTGTAATATACCTCCTCAAGAAACAGCAAATTTCACAATATCACAAATAAAAATAAACAATTATTGAATTGTCATCACTTAATTAGTAGGAAACTTTTTACAGTTTCCCTTACATCACTTGCTGTTTCTTTTCGTTGTCTCTCTTATTTTTCCATGTTCATCAAGGTCATTGTGAGGTTTTTTCCTCTGATTTTAATTTGATCTCAGTTTGTACATTCATTTTTATGTAAATTTCAGGAGAAGTGATTGTACCTTCATTTCTCCAACCACCTGGCACACTGGGAAATACAGCAGCATTCAGCTTCCAATGACATAAATGAGAAAAGAGATCAGGGATTTCAGAAGAGGTTTTGGTTTCGTTTTTTTATTAAAAAATATTATTAATAATAGAACCTTGCAAATATTTTTATGAACATTTGGTGTGAGTTTCTGTCATTAAAGATTTCTGAAATACTTACTTATTCAGTAAGAGTTCCTTTTCATCCCACCAGTATGCTGCTTCTGTTGTAAAATTAACGAGTAGAAATATCTTTCTGTTCCTTTGATGAAGTTAGGTGCATCATTGTTCATGACTGAAAACAAAAACACAAGAAGGAGTGATAAGCCGTAAAAAATTACCACAAAATCCCCCCAGGTTTTATGGTATTTTACATTCATTGTATTCAACTGAAAGAAATTGTCGTAGTCAAAAAATTACATTACTTTTCAGCTAATAAAATAAATGAGGCCAAAAATGAAGTCACAGTCAGAAATGTTTCTTTTGCACGTTGATCTATGAATTTGTTTTAAACAAGTCTTTAATAACTTTTGCATAACATTTTCCAATAACAGACTTATAACTACATCAGGTCATGAAGGTGCTATTACATTCTTCTTGTTATTTGAAAATTATAATTCTGTAGTAATAACTCTATATTTAAATAAATATACAAAATGCTCTGTTTTTTTAAATGGGGCAGTGGTAAATGATTTAGAACTGGAAGAACCATGATACCACATATGCACTTGCAAATCGCAACTGGCTTTTATTTGCACTGGAGTGGAGCAGTGTCATATCCAGACACTGGTTCTATTACTTTGAGCTTTTATATTAATGGCATACAATCTAATTCTAAAAAAATGCAAGGGTAATGTAATTCTCTGTGGGCTAGACTCAGCCAAAATGCTTTGGCGAAAAATGTGCTATGCAAAACACAGACACATACACACAAATGAATCTTGGAAATACCTTTTCTGAAGCCATTAGTGAAGTTATTGTTCTGCCATAAATTAGAGCTTCTCAATCGTTGCAGAACTTTAAATTGTCTAGAGGGAAAATTCATTTTCTTACCAGGATCTGATCCTGCTATATTCAGGTGTTGGTCAAAATCTCAGGCTCTTTGACTATAAAAGAAGAAGAACCTGTTTTAACTCAAGTTTAAACTTCAGTAACAGTAGCACCCTGGATTCTTTCACTGACATATTTTCCACTTCTTGTCTGGGAAAATGCCTTGTTTCATATTAGCTTTCTTCCTATAAAAATAATTTAAAGTAACCTATTAAAACAAAACTTTCAGTAAAAATCCTCAAAATAAAATTTAAAATCTACCCAATTTTCTCATTAGAAATATACAAAATGTCTAACAGGGTAAGTGGAGAATACAGGGCACAAGAAACAAGATAGGGTAATTGAGACCATCTGTCTCACTAAATATAAAGCACATTTGCCTGTGGTTTACTGTCTCTCTTTCTGATCTCACTGAGGTTCCGAAATCTGACCATTCAAGTAGAGAAAAAATTGTCAGATGCATGACAAGAAAAATTTAGATGAACTCATTCCAAGGCGGGTAGAACATGTTCTTAAATTCTTTCAGAGCATGTGGAGAAGCAGAAGAGTAGAGACAAGTACAAGAATAGCTGCTCCTTTTTGGCTGCCTCTGATGTCCCAACAGCTTACACAGCAGTAGCTGACCTGGCAGTAATTCTGGTGACAACCAAGCCTATGGGCTAGAATTATTTTCCTGAAGCATCCATTACTGTCATTGCTACTTTCATATCCATTAAAAGAATTGTAGGTCTGACACAGGCAATCACATCTCACCATTCTGGTGCCATCAGAGTGCCATTAGATGTGATACAGCACCATAAGGAACTAAATCCGAGAGCAGTGTCTTGAACATTTTTCACTTCCTTCTAGCATTTAATTCACTGTCGATTGGCATTAGGTCAGTAACTACTATATAAATTGCAACGTTCAAATAGTGTGTACACATTACAATCAGCGTGTTTCACTAAATGTATGACCACCTTCACAATATCGTCATTTGCAGTGGTGTTGCCTTTTAGGTGCAAAGCCACGCACAAAATTCCAAACTGGAGTTACTTGGTATCTCTTGACAGTAAGTATGGGTTTACTGCTGGCATTTTTGCTGTTGGCTTGGTTTGATTCACTTTGGTTGCTTCTATCTGTTCCTAGTCTCAGGAAAAGAAGCAAACACAAATGGTTATTCAAGTAGAATGTGTATTAATGCATAAAGTATATATATTGTGTATACACTAAATAACATGCGTATGTATTAAATAACACACTAGTGTATATATAAAGATATGTAATATATATACACTACATATACAGTATAAACTATATTTATATATACTATATTATGTATACTATACTATAGATGCATGCTATATATAGTATAACATATGGTAAGTACCTATACATACACTATATATAGTATGTATCTACTATATAGCATCCATACAGTATTTGACTACATGATAGTATAGATGATTCTTCATTGTTTTTCTGTGAGAAAATACGATTTATATGCAAAATATACATAATAATACTTGAATATATTGTCAAGGCTAATATAAAAAAAGTAATAAAAACATTCTGCAACCTTGAGTTGCTAATGGGTATGTAATAATTTTTAAAAAATATTTAATTCAGTGAAAATGAGCATGTTGTGTTCTCAGTAAAATTATTAAAGTCAATTTTAAGACTTCTCTGGTAAGAAACAACATTTTTATTCAGAAATATTTTGAGGCATGACAGTTCAGTGAACAGCTCAGTATTCTTCCAGCCATTTGCAAACCTCTTTTGGAATGGAATATAGAAGATCTTGAAAAACAAAGTAAAAGAAATATTAGCTTAATGGAAACTGAGAGAAACAAGACGTTCAGAGCTAGCAAATATATACACCTGGAGTTCTTGCTTGAACTATTTAGTTGTACTGGGTTAATTAAGTCAAACTCTGAGAGTTGTCTTCTTGCGTTGTAAAAAATCAAAGAACATTGATGGAAAAACTAGGAACTAAGAGCTCGATTATTCTTAATGCTGAAGACATATTGAATATAATATTGTGCTGGAAACTCAGGAAAAATGGGTTGAGATACCTATACTGATCCAAAACTGTTACAGAGGAATCAGGGCCTACTGTCAAACTCTGAGAGTTGTCTTCTTGCGTTGTGAAAAATCAGAGAACACTGATGGAAAAAAAAAAAGAACTAAAATCTAGATTATTGTTAACACTGAAGACATATTGAATATAATATTGTGCTGAAAACTCAGGAAAAATGTGCAGTAATACCTATACTCATCCAAAAGTGTTTCTAAGGAATCAGGGCCTGCTGACTTGTATAGAAAGAGAAGGAACTGAAAGGGTTGTTTTAGACTAACTCTTCAACAGTTATTGAACTGCAGTTTTTCTTTTAAAGAAACAATTATATGTCTCATTTCAGTTTTCTGATGAAAATGCAAAGAGAGTATAATAATTAGGGCTGTTCTAATGAGAACATGCTCTATGAGAAATTCAACATAAAAATATATAATTGTTGCCACATTAAAATTGATAATTACAATTTTTTATATAAAATTAGCTTCATAATGATACTAAGATATTCCTTTGCTCAGAACACATTAAAATATGCAAGAGCATGGTGAAGGAGCAGCAGAAACTCAAAAAATTCTGAGATAGTACAAAAACAGGTTATTGATTGACAGAGCACTTTAACATAATTTTATGTGATATGCTTTCTATGACAAGAACAAATATTGGCTCCAAACCTAATTCTGGCACACACAATTTTGCAGCTTTTAACAAAATTTACGTCAGAAGTTACATTTATTCAAAACAGGACCCGCAGACTATATGTGGTTGATGTTTCTATCTTGGCAGGAGACACCAAAATTTATGATTTATGCTATCTGCCATAGGTTAGGCAGACAGGAGGCTGATATACTAGATACGACTGCTATTGTAAATCTACTTAGCATTTCATTTTTCAGTCACACTGATGGTTATTTTCATACATCTTCAATCCATCATTTGCTGCTAAATCCAATTAGTTTGATTGGCAGATTTAGCTTCCCTGTGGGCCTTTGTCAATATCGTGTAGCAGTACATACCTTGAGTGTCTATTTTTCAAAACTTTCCTGAGTTATTTTCTTCTTCTTCACCCAGCTAACTATTGATTAACTGCTTTCATACAGCTCTCACCCATCTCTCTGTACAGGCGATCAGGTCAGCTGAGCTACATGGCGATCAAAATCACCCGTGTGCTAACGAAACCTATGCACTCTTTGCAATAGGTGGGAAATTGTGCCAAGACTGTGGTGCCCCAGGACTCAGCAGGCGCTGCCCAGAGCCATCTCTGAGACAAGGGTGCCATGGGCTGGGGCCTGATGGTGAGGAAAGCCGTGAGGAAGCCTGTGCCCTGAACTGAAAGCGGTACCCAGGGAGGCGCCAGGGCTTGCCCTGGGCCCAGTCCTGGGCCTGCCAGCAGGACATCCATGCCAGACTCAGAGCTGCCCTATCCTATGGCTGTACCCAGTGGCCCTGGGTCTGTGGCAGGCCTCAGTCACTGGCCTGGGCCCAGCTCTTCTCACCACCTCCAGGCATGGTGGGGAGAGGAGAGGAGAGGAGAGGAGAGGAGAGGAGAGGAGAGGAGAGGAGAGGAGAGGAGAGGAGAGGAGAGGAGAGGAGAGGAGAGGAGAGGAGAGGAGAGGAGAGGAGAGGAGAGGAGAGGAGAGGAGAGGAGAGGAGAGGAGAGGAGAGGAGAGGAGAGGAGAGGAGAGGAGAGGAGAGGAGAGGAGAGGAGAGGAGAGGAGAGGAGAGGAGAGGAGAGGAGAGGAGAGGAGAGGAGAGGAGAGGAGAGGAGAGGAGAGGAGAGGAGAGGAGAGGAGAGGAGAGGAGAGGAGAGGAGAGGAGAGGAGAGGAGAGGAGAGGAGAGGAGAGGAGAGGAGAGGAGAGGAGAGGAGAGGAGAGGAGAGGAGAGGAGAGGAGAGGAGAGGAGAGGAGAGGAGAGGAGAGGAGAGGAGAGGAGAGGAGAGGAGAGGAGAGGAGAGGAGAGGAGAGGAGAGGAGAGGAGAGGAGAGGAGAGGAGAGGAGAGGAGAGGAGAGGAGAGGAGAGGAGAGGAGAGGAGAGGAGAGGAGAGGAGAGGAGAGGAGAGGAGAGGAGAGGAGAGGAGAGGAGAGGAGAGGAGAGGAGAGGAGAGGAGAGGATGTTTAAAAAGAATTCCTGTGTGATTTTAGTGGGACTTAATAAGAAGTAAGTGCTGAACATTCTGTCCTGTGATGCTGATAAAAGTGGAACAGTAAAGCAGGTGTTAAATTTCTTAAAGGCAATATTTTAAATGATTTTTAATCATAAGCTAATTAATGGATTTACATACAAATTATCAGAAAATTCATTCATTTTGCACTCAGCAACACACACACTGTCTTTTTCATATGTAACAGTGAGGCTAAATCCTTGATTCAGTCTTAATTAGAAAGCTATAGCTAGTTCTAGAGAATTTTTTTCTTCTGGACATAGTGGGCAGAAAGAGGTGTAATAATTAATTCTGCATTACTGTAAAGATGATCAATTTACAGTAAAGTCATTGAAGTGACTCTAAGAAAGGATTAAGTAGTAAAAGAAATGAGCTTACATTTATGAAGACACAGCGAAACTAAGAGCAGGCATGAGATGGGGAATTTCACCAGAATAAAATATTTGTATTTACATACTACATAGGTCAATGGCTCGGCGTGTCAGTCGGCATGTTTCCTTAACTGGTAAAATATTATGTTCATAGATGAGCTATGTGGATTCTGAGTAATATATTCAACAGGGATACAAGTTTAGGTTTGTACTAAGGCTTGCTGGCAAAATAGATTAATATATTACTTTTTCTTTAAAGACTGAACTCCAGATTTTCATTAAAACACAAGAAAAATCTGTTTGAGGGCTTCAAACATGGGTCTGTGGTGATTTGTCTCCACGAACTTGTAAGAAGCCGGGAACAGAAATAATATGAGACATGATTAAAGGTAAAGTACAATAACAGATCTATGAGGGGAAATTTTATTAGCCCTTGTTCCTGCTATAACAGCCTCTCATTTTTTCAGTGCCACTTTCTTGGAATTGATTACTGTAAGAGCAAAATAATGATTTGTGATTTTTTGTAAGGAGTCAGGCTGTGATATGTCATATTTGAATACAGACTATAGCAAAATACTGATTTTTTTCCCCAAAATAGTCTTTTTTTATCTTGTCTCATTTGTGAATGCGCAGGTAACAAACTGACCATCGTGATTCAAATTTCTGAAGTACTACAAAAATAAAATTGGAATAGCGCCATTTGTAGAATGCTCATTGGTATGGGTTCTAGTCCTCACACTCTGAGATGGAGTGGAAGATTTATTTTTTACAAGTGTTTTTTGTGTATAATCAAAACATTATCTAACACCACCATCTCCACTACCACCACCACCTCCCAGAACAAGGCTTGTAAACATACTTACTAAATCTGTGACAGTATTGTCCAGACACAATGGTTTTATATGCGTTTTCAAGTCATGAAGAAAAGGCTTCTCTTTAGTTACAAGAAAAGTTTATGAATACTATTCGGGGAAATATGCTTTTGATACAGTGTTAATGACACCTAGACTGGAAAACGGAAGATTGTGCTAAGAAGTCTGGAAGGTGGTCACTAATGAAATTCTTTAAGCAGTAGTTATTGGTCTGATCATACTTGATCTTTTGATTGATAAACACCAGAAATATTGTTTACTAATAAAATATTCTAGTGGTGCAAAATGAGAAAGCAATGTTAATGCAGAGGAGGGCTAGAAAATTTGATAGCCTAGAATATCTTGCACACTAGAGTAATAGAAAAGGAATAGTGTTCCAGCTAAAATCAAGGTCATACACTGGATTATTAATGACCGGAAATTCTTCTACAAGCTTGCTAGTTGATTATGACATTAACTGGAGTACACATTTGAAGAATTAGTTCAGCATGGCTATTGAGAGCTGTCATGCTGCCATTAGAAGAACAAATATAATCTTAGGTAGTTATCAAAGACATATGGCAAATCTGATGTTATCGCTTAGTGTACTTTATTTGGCATACTAAACTCAAAAAAGGTCTGTTGTGTTAAATTAGATTCAATGAGACAGATACAAAGAAGAGCTGTTAGCATCATGTCTAGACTGGACAACCTGACAGCTAAGTCTTTTGCAGGAGGACAGGAGGTCACCTTGCACATCCTCCAAACAAGCCTGGGGTCAAGTTTAACATTCGTAGCTTGTGAAGTTTGAGAAGCAGAACATATTGTTTCAAAGTTGGGGTTGCAGCAAACTGTTTTCCCAGCTTCTGCTTGGCTTGGAGCTCAGGCAGGACAGACTCATGTCTGATTTTGAGCCTAACTTGCTCATGTATTGCTGGACCCCAAACATAAAAGATAAGCTTCACTCCTCATGATAGGACTATACAAGATTTTCAGATAGATTAATGACAAATGACAAGCACTCTTGTTAGCAGATGACTGTTCTTTTGTGCATGTAAATATGGATATTCACAGAGAGAGCAGCCATATGCATAATTTATTTCTGTGCTTCTGTGATGAATCACGTTTTAATGTGTGGAGTTTCTTTACATCAGGAAAAGCAATGTGTTTGCCAAGCTTATGCAGGCATAATTATTTTTGTGTGCTCCTTTTTAGTTTAAACCCTATCCCAAATCTTATTTACCTTTCTTGCTTTGTTTAAAGGCACAATGTTGTACAGACGAAACAGAATTTTCGAAACTGAAAAGGAAGAATGAGATTTTTTTCTTTAATATCAATATTGTAACTGAATTCTGTGTGCATATGTATATGGGTATTTGTGTACATAACCTGTACCTACATTAAGAACAGTTGAGTGTATGGGTGAGGGAGCACATCTCCATGATGCGCGTTTCAGGTACAAAGAGCAACAACTACTTCTGTCACTCTGTCTTTCTAACATTTTCCTAACTGTTTTTCTTCTGGATATATTTACTGCTTTTGGATGTTTTAATTTATTCTGAAAAGAAAGAATTTCTAAATTGAAGAGTCTAGAGAAAAAAAAAACACATTCTGAACTGAGCAGACAGAATTATCCTGGTTTTGATGTCTAATGGTTGCTTAGACCATTAAATCAAAAATGTATCTTTTTTCCTATTGAAGGCTGACATACAGCCTGAAAATTGCAATAAAGCCTAGATGTTATTCCAGGGATGCATCAGGCCTTGTCAAGGCCAAGAAGTAGTTCTGTACCTGCATGAGATAAAAGAGAAAAGATTATCCTTTACCCCACTGAAACCATTCATGTTTCCTGGCATTCTAGTTAGGTTAGTGTGGGATACGGTGTAAAGGAGCACGTCGGACTCAATACAAGCTAACAGTAAAATAAAGCTTTATTGTTAGCATAAGCAGCTCATAGCAACATACTCACACACATGCTACCATACCCAGCACCAGGAGGTACCAACACACGGAGTGAGGCATCCGGGTAGGGAGAGACAGCAAGGCGCCAAGCTTTCGGCGGGCGTCCCTGCGACAACAGCATTGGTCATGATTGCTGCTGCATGCTCTCCTTTTTTCCGGCTGCTTTTATACTACATCGCATCCTGCCACACAGGGCCGGTACGTGCCAGGAGGCTGACCATAAGGCGGTCGTTCTTTATGTAATTCCACTACTCTTTGCACATGTGTCGGCATCCTCTGGTGATCGGGTCTTCCTCCCTCCTACTCCTCCTCGCACATCCCTTGGCTCCCTTCCCCATGTTCAAGGGTGTCTGTGGTTGTTAACACCAGCCCCAGGTGCAAAACTATAACTTGTGGCCAGCTTTCTCTCCTTATCTCTGTTTCGTCTCAGCTTTACAAAATCTTCCCCTGGAGTTTCTCACACGCTTGCTACGTGACCACTCCCGACCGTCACAGATCAAGTATTTTTCCATCCCCAATACACATGAACAAAAGGTTTATTTTCCCAATGGACTTCCTGAAGCAAGGGAAGCCTCACACTATTTATTTGTACCTTCCAGAGAGTGCTCCAGGCATGTTTTTGAAACAAGAGGCCCAATGGACGGCAGCCCAACACTTCGAACATGGGTACAACAAACTGTGCACCATGCAGGTGAAACTAGTTTGTATTTAAAAGTCTTTGCTGCGGACATCTGTTTGAGTTGTCTTGGGGCAAAGGAAAATGATGGCAAAGAAGCAACCACTTGCAGATGGAATATCCAAACATGTAATTTGTAATCCCTGAGATGCAATTTTAGTTTGAGAATTGGTATTCATTAAGTATCCTTTTTGGAAAGGTGAGTTCCTTTAGGTAGGATAATGGTTTGATAATGCAAATATGAATATATGTGAATAAATGCTATAGGAAATTGTATAGTAGCCTCTTAAAAGTTAAAGATTAAGAAATCAGTGACTTTTATGAATTTGAGCCTCATTTATGACTGACAGACATTATTATTAGTACTTTTCTTAAAAGAGTAATTTCCACTTCAATTTTTTCTTGCTAGATTTGTGGTTAGAGAGTAATTATTATTGCCTAAAATTGAGATAATTCAGACAGTTCTGTTGAGCTGCAGAACTTTAAGTATTAATTATGTTTTCAATCCCTCCCATCCCCCAATCATTTAATGATGTCTCTCTCCTAGAGAGAATAAGTGCCTGACAAAATCAAATATGAATTTTCTGAAAGATCAATGAGATCTATTGTAAAAGAGGAATTTGAAAGCAAATAATGGTATGCTTGGAAGACATTCATTGACAAATTTGAAATTTTAGAAGAGCTCATTGAGCTCCAGCAAATTCACATGCATATCAAAGAAGTGGACTCCAGTCTATCTTTCAGAGATTTTTTGAGGTGCTCTTCTCTCATAATATTCTTACTAGTTTTGATGTTGCTCTATGTGATCATATCGGACTATCACATTCAGATGACTTATTCCCGCAATCAAAAACTAGAATCTAGTGTTCTCTATCTTCCAGCAGGAAAGGAAACTCTGGAAAAGCCAATAGAAGAAACTGGTCTTGGGTCTTCCTAATGTTTCTGAGCAGCCTGATTTAGTTTCTAAAAAAAACCAAACCCAAAACAGGAGTGCAACTTTGAATGGAAACCCAAGGAATAGAAAAGCTTGGGGATACTAGGGAACTAAACCATGGAAACATTAAAATTTTAGGCTGCTCAAGGGTATTCTCTCTTGCTTCTTCATCTTTCAGTTGTTTTCTTAATAGCTTGCTCCCACTTGTATACTCATCTTGAGTGAACATTTGAAAATTGAATGTTTGGAAAAAAAGCTTTTCAAAATAAACAATAATGTTGTGATTGATATCAGCATGGCTAAACTATCTTAGATAATTATACATGAAAGAAGAAAAAAAAAGCCCTCAAAATACATATTTTGAGGCTGAACCCAAAACTGCACAGCAACTGTAAGAGAAGTGATTTCCAAACACATGGCAGTGTACAAAGTTATTATTCCCCGTGGCTCACAATCTACTCACAAGAAACTACAGACATCCCTTTCCAATTACCAAAAAAAATCTACAAAACCTAAAGAACAGTGGGATTTTTCAGAGAGAAGTAAATGAGGAAGAGTCTTTAGAGGGAGGTGAGTTTAAGGAAATGTGGGCAGACATTCTGGCAGAAGTCAAAGGGAAAATGGTTTCACTGTCTCTCAAGAAACAGGTTTAGAGGTAAGCCAAGTCTTCTCAGTCCTTGATTGCTAATGTAGATAACTGGAGTTCGGTGCAAATTACCTGTGGTTGGTTTGGGTTTTTTTCTGAGGAGGTAGGTAGTTAATTTAAAAAGAAACCTATATGGACTGACTGCAAAAGAGACCACTGTGCAGTTTGCTTATATAACCTGAATGCTATGAAATAGTGCATTTTGTTTTGTTTAGGGGAGGAGGAATGAGGAAGAGATGTGCATTTTAGCAGTGTTTTTTGCATGTATTGGAAGTGAACTGGGAGGTCCTAGAAATATCCAGAACTCGAAGAGGGTTGTCATTGGAAGAATCCCAGAAGCTCTCCGAAGATACAGAGGAAAATCCCTTTGTGAGCAAGCCATCTGGCAGGTCATGCTGAGTTACATCAAAAAGCAGAAGCAATCAGAGCACAGTAGGGGGAAACTTATAAGCACAGGAGTTAAAACCAGCTTTATATTCATAGTGGCTGACCGATACAATCTACTGAGAGTTAGGTCCCTACACCACTACCACTCTGGACATGGACTATGCAGGCCACTATTAGGGAAGGAAAAGTCACTGTGGTCTCTGTTTACTTAGGAAACCATACTAAAAATAATATAATGGTCTTTTTAAAGAATAAAAATAATTTGTTAGCAACTAAGTAGACTAGTTGGCTGTTAACCTCAGGTGGACACAGCATCTGAACCGTAAATTGCTGCTGCTTACCAATGGAGGTCCTTTAACCGGTGGTAAGTTCTGCAGGATCCAGTTGATGTGCACTCCAATGAAAGAGGCAAAAAAGAGGGTTGCAAGTAAGAAAAAGCAGAAGGAATCCTGAATCTTGTTTATTAACATGTAAAAGGAGGGAAGAAATAGTTAATATTTGGTAGTCTGCCCTGTTCAAGCCTGCATGATTAAAACAAAAACTGGAGGGTAAGTGAAATGTATTGCTCATAGCTCAGTCTAGTACAGAGTTGTGCGAGATTAGAGCATGAAAGAAAAATATTCATGTCCTAATGATAATGTTGGAAGATGCCAGGATTATCTGCCGTAATTAAAACCCTGAAACACAAGTCTTTTGAAACCTTATAATTTGGAAAGGCAGTTCCATCACAGTGACCATATCAACAGACATGCTGGAACTTACCACTCAGGACTCTATTTAGCCTTGAGCGTGTTAGTGTTTGATCTCGAATCTCTTATTCTGCTGCCAATTTTTACAGCATGTTGTGAAGTCTGTCTGGCTTTTTGGCCTTCAGAAGAGAGTAGAGAAAGTACATGAAAACAAATATCAATATGATGAATAAAAGAAAAGCGAAACTGCATAATCAATTTTCAAGTTCATGAGTAATTAGGATATCCAGGCATCATGGTGGATAAAATCAAAATTGCAACAGCAAACATTTGTTGAGAACCAAGAAAAGTCAGTCTTTACAAGAAGCTGCCATAGGAGCATTTGCATACAGAACATACACAGTGTATATGAACCAGGTGATATGTTTAAACAGTTAAAAAAATGGTCTAGGACTTAAGTAAAGGAAAAAGAAATCAAAAATTTGTTTTAACTGATCTGAGACATGTAAGTGGGCTTTTAGGTAACTAAAGTTAAGATACTGTCTTTCATACAATTTATGAATTATGGATTTTTTTGGTCTAGATAGAAACTTTAAAAGAGTTATCACAGGTCAAACAGAGAAATGAAACCAGAGCTTTAAAACATCAGTCGTAAGAAGGATTGGTCATCTCTCTTTAATTTTTTGTGTCTGCCCTGATGCACTATATATCTCAGTCTTCACTGGTGCCCAGATTGAAGAGCTGGAAGGTACTCTTTACTGTTAATGTGTTTCTGTGATGCATGGGCCAATGCTACTGACCAAAAGATTTATCTACTAACAAGAAGATCAAGAGACTGACACACAGACAACAAACAATAGCTTTTACTTGAAAAATTGATTCTGTCTTAGTCCCTGAAATAACCTAGGGAAGATTGTGTCTGGATTTATGCTCTAAAACCCCCGGAGACCCTAATTCCTCAGATAGCATCACCTGATTATAGCTTCATTGTGTCTAAAGATAGGGTAGTTTTAACAGTCTCAGAGACTGGGTTTCACAGTGCTTTTCATTTATAGAATCATCTATTTCGCAATTACTGAATTGTAATCTTTCCACACAGTTTACAAGTGAGGTCTCGGACATTAAGTTCCACTGTTTAAATAAGTTTAGCTATTCCAAGTGTAGTTAAGGGACCCCTGCCCAAATGTTCACTAGTTTGATTTAGTAAAGCACACTCAGCACTCCTTGAAAGCTGGTTCACAAACTTGGTTGCATAAAATGGTAGATACTGCTGTAGAAATAACTTGTATATGTTTACATGTGACATGTTGCTGTGAGACGTGTTTCAGTTGTGCTGTCTGAGCATTGTTTTGATTGTGGGTTTTTTGCACTTAGAAGTTTCTAGAATGACAAAAGGGGGGAGGTGCTCATACAATATAGTCTAACCTGATCTTCTGTACTGTTCTGCTCAAGGGATGTCTTCTGAAAAGTCAAGTCTAAAATAAATCAGTCTTTAGTACTTTTAAAATGCAACCTGATTATTTCTTTAAGTGTTCTAATGTTGGACCACTATTTATTAATATTATTATTATTACTGTTGTTGTTGTTGTTATAATCATCATCACCACTGATAAGTTTCTTTCAGTTTTGCAGTATCTTTTAGGAGTCCCCACTCAGGATTTGAAATGCAACTTGTGAGTCCTGTACAAACACAAAATGAAAACACAGACCCTCTCCCAAAGAGTTACCAATTACAGAGGGAAATGAGGCAAACCAGGGGGAGGTATAGGCAGGTTCCGTTAGAGTAATTTCACATACCAGTAACTTTATTAAGACTAATTCAGCACTGCAAAAAATAGATGTGCTTTCTTTTCCTCTCTTGTGTTATTGGCTTGGCTTTTGCTGGCATGCTTTTCTTCTAGTTTATAGTCCATTTCCCTGGGCTATATCCTCTCAGCAGTTTCTAGTAAAAAAAAAAATCCAATGTGCAGAATATTTCTGCATAAATCTTTCAGGTCCTCTACATAACTGTCTGATTTTCTAATACAGAGCTTACCTAAGTCTTACCTACTGAAAAGTACATCTATTGGATGAGGTTTGCTAATAAGTTTATCCGGTGTGGATGGTAGTCCAACTGGTATGAATGCAAGAAAAACTGCGACATCTAGAATAGGTTCTATTTCCTAGAATAACTGTTCAGGAAACAAAACCCAGACAAGTCCGTACTGACATATGAGCAACATTCTAAGTGAAGACACTTGATCAGTTTTTTTCGTTATTTGATTTGAATGCCTGCTGATTTCTGTGGTGTTAACAGGAAAGGAATATGGTTTCTTCACATTAAGTAAGGTAATAATGGCTTTGTGATTGTAATGCAACTCAGTATCAAGACAAAACCCCAACCCTTCAGCAATTTCATTATTAATTTCCATACCCACTCATCCCCATTAAATAGTGAATTTACTAACCAATGGGTTTGAAACACTTTTTATAGATGCTCTTTCAGCCTGTCTCCCTCCTTACCTCTTTCTTTTTTGCTCATTTTCCTTGCTGACATTTTTGCTCTTAGTTTCATTGCCATTGAGAGCATTTTCAATATGTGCTACTTGAGGATCCTACTATTCAGGTTCATTTCCACGATCATAATCAACTTAATCTCTCTCTTTTTTTTTTCCCTAAAGTGCTCCTTCCATTCAATTCCTAAACTCTATTCCGTAGGCTAGGTTGAAAAATTGAGAAAGAGCCTAGCTAATGTTTAAATAGTAATTCAGCAGTACTTAACCCACTGAAGTGTACACATATTACCACTGCATCTATAATACCTTCCTCATGATTACTCAAGAGAAATTCAAGCCTCCTCACTGAAGTTCAGATCCAAGCAGACACATTACTAAGTTGAAAGCGAGCAAGAGCCTCTCAGAAAATAGCGAAGACTATATTAGGATAATGTCACCTTTGATACTTACCTGACCATCAGACAGACTTAACTTTACATCATCACAGCTGCTCGTTAGGATACGTAAAACTTCAGGGCAGTGATTCCCTTCCCTCAGTTCATATCTTCCTATAGGATTGTCTTGTGTCAGCTGTGCCTGGTGTGAACAGATTATGGGCAATCAAACTCGCCCCATGCGGTGCTGGGAATTCAGTGCTTCCCTGTTCTACAGTAGTTGATTCTGCCATTAGATTCCATCTGGTCTCTGCTTTCCAGTATAAACAATTTCTGGAAACAGCATAATGTTAGATCAGTGGAAAATTTGCAGCTTTTAACACTTGCTGGGTTACTATAGGTGATTTAGAGGACTCTCTGTGTGTTATTATGGAGCAGCTGTGTGGCTCATCTCCACACCAATAAAAAAAAAAAAAAGCAAAAGCATATGCTGTCTCTTCCAGAGATTCACCTTTAGAACACAAGATTGAAAACACAGTGGACTAATCAGCAATGAAGAGATTGCTAAGAGAAGCAGATACCCAGAAAAGTATGCATATATATGCATTATCTTCTACACAGTAAATCCAAGAAATATAAGAATAGGTAAAATAATATTCAGAATTGTTTGAAAAAAAATGTGCTTCTTTTTCCAGTTTTTTCCTTACAAACTTTGCAGAGAGGAAGAAAGGGAGAAGAAAACCGAGGAACACACAAAATACAATAAGCAGTCTGGATTATAATGCATTTGGTCAGGCAGCCAGCCAACCAGTGTCATATCTGTTAGTAGAAAACAGAAGTTTATTTTTTTCACAGTATTAAGAGAGAAATTTAAGTCACCTCCAAAACCTTCAGTCACTTACTGCACTCAGTAATCTGGAGCACATGAGATGGATAGTTTACCGGCAGTCACTGTTGTCATAATCTGTTTCAGGTCATTGCCATGATACAAACATGAATAAGAACCATAAAAGTTAAAGTTATATAAAAGTTACTAATAAAAATGAGTGGGATCCAGTGTAGTTATCTTAAGTGAAATAATGTATATATTAGGCATCAGACTGTTAGAAAACATGGGAAATAATTTAGTCTTTCTAAAAGTAATCAGTAAGTAGAGCCAAATACAAAGCTCCGAGTAGCTCAGAGAGTTTCAGTATGCTTAAGTTAGAAATTTGCTTCTCTCCTCTGAGTTGAAATTATTTTGGATCTTCTTTTCCCCCTTTTCTATGCAATAATTTACCTCTTTCTTCCTTCCACAGTGTCACCATGTCCCCCCAGTATTGTGGAAGAGTGCAGGCTGAACAGCTAAGGGCACCATCAAAGCTTGGCATGAGCCAAAGTTGAACGTCATTGCAGATTTTGCTCTGGGCTTCAGGGATGGAGCTGGTGATTGCCAAAGGCACTCATAGAATCCAAAACCTAGTTTGAGAGAAATGGAGTGGTTCTGCCATGCTAAAACACAGGCCGGAAGTGAATGCATGGTCCCAGCTGTTTCTTCCTCTCATCCTTCTTGGCAAGGGTGAGTAGAGAGAGTGAGGAATGAACGAATAAAAGAGGATATGACAGAGGAACCAGCTCTAGCAGCTTCCTTCCCCCCCCCCCCCCC
>VZSC01004600.1:426621-440270 GCA_013398225.1 Steatornis caripensis
CCCCCCCCCTTCATCCTTGAGAAGGAAAGCCAAAAGACGTTATTTCACCACCTCAGCTGTGAACAGCAGCCCTACTACACAATACAATGCGGAAAGGACTAGGCCAAGCTACTGTGTCCTTTCCTCTACCAGTTCCCATTACCCCACTGATTTTCCTTTCTTCGCCAGTTTTCCTTCCTCAATTCCACCCCTGTGAGTGCTGCATTTGGCATCAGAGGCAGAATAAGTTCAGTTCCCTGGGGCAAGAGGCAATAGTCAGTAGTAAACGCTAACCTTGTCAGCCTGTATCCTAATGTTAGGAAACATAAGCCTGCTTATCTCTCTTCCAAGTAAAAGCAACCAAGGGATATGGGGCAGTCTTTTTCAAAGGTTTGTAAGAGCAGTTTCCTATTCTAGAAGTGTCTCCTACCCTACTCCTCACCTGAGAGTTAAACATCTATATGGATTGACTGAAGCTCCTTGAAGGAGGAGACAGGAGGACACTTTTTATGGCGAAATTCAGGCTGTGACTTTTATGAGAGGTTTTATGGGACAGAAGATGAACAAGTAGGAAGAAGGCTGAATCTCACTAGAGAGCTGGAATTTCAAATTCTATGACTCGGAATGTGAAAGCTTGTGATATTGGATAAACAACTATCTGATAGGAGGAACTAGCTACCTGAAGGTCTCTAGATGTAGTATAAAATGGATTTCCCTCCTCTCAGCATCACATGCCATGCCCTTCTGTGTTAAAAGAATTTGGTGATTTCATTTTCGTGTATTTCTTATATTCCTAGTGTTTACGTGTTACTTGAGAATGAAATGCAGGGAATCCCTTTTGTCCCTAGCTCCTCTCCTTGCAGTTTACACTGGCAGCTTCGTTCTACATCCCCAGAACTGCCTATAAGTAGGCTGTAATAAGGAAAGGTTGGAAATGGGAGTGAGAATTAAAGGCATAAAATTGCAAAAAAATTCTGCTAAAACATCTGCTTCGATGGCAGCAGCAGTCAAAAAACTCTGAGAAAGGTGACATACAGTATCACTGATTTTATATTTTAAAATATTAAAATCCTGCAGCAGTCCCATCCGTATATTCTATATACATGCTGCATACTACACTTTTCATCTCATGACTATCTCATGACTCATTACTGGACTATGCAGACCATGTAGTTTGAACAGCACTGCCAGGTAGCATCTACCTGGAGGCTCGTGTTTAGTACCTCCTCTTGAAGTATGGGAGCATTTTCTTCAAAACTACTCAGGGTGAAAAGGGCCTGTAAATCAACTCTTTCGCTTGATTGCTTGCTTGTATCACTGGATTGTTACACACACACACAAAACAAATAGTATCTTTCACCAGCATGCTAACTTTTCAAGCTTCTGTGAAGATTTTGAAGTACTTTTTGTTGATCTATGTCTGGATTATAGTGCATTTCTAGACTGGAAAACATTTTCTGTACCAAAACAGGCAATACTTGATATGGATGGCTATCTGAGGAGCATTCAGACGTACTGTATTTTGGCATTTATCCTTCCAGGCAATAACAAAAAGCAGGTGGATGGGACCATTACCTAGGGTCCAAATTCATTATCTGGCAGGCCTTGTGAGGACTGTATGTTACGTACCAAACATTGCTTGAGATTCTAAATACTTGAGATTTTTCTGTATCTATGAATCAGAGAGTAATTTTTCCTCTTGATTAAGGTTTTCTTTTCCATTATTAAACTAGAATTTTAATGAGCGTTTCCATAGGTGTATATTCATTTTGTGTAATAGACTTAGAAGTGAATTAGTTCTTATCCAAGATATGTTGCAGTAGAGGTTATGAAAAAAATGAGAAGAAACACAAATAGCCTGAATACTCAGATATCTACTTAATTTTGCTGGAATACGTCTACAGAGGCAATCTGAGATACTTTATTAATCAATGGAAGCACACACTACAGAAAGAAAATGACAGAGCTGTATGCAGTAATACTTGGCTTTTAATATGGTGGTTTTGTAGTAACACTAGTTTAACTAGATTAGTAACATCACTGTCTATGATGATTTTCTTATTACACTATTTTTTATCCTCCTTAATCATTTACAAAATAAACAAGAAAGAAAGATTCACAATAAAAATCTCGGTTGCTAAAGATAAGGAAGCCATTTAAATACATATTGGGAGATATTAGATGATGAGCTTCTGAGTTAATGTGGTATAACCCCCTCAGCACCTCTACTAGTCTCTGATGGCTATGATCAAAAGTATAAAAGAGGTTATGTGAAAGGCTGTGTGGTGAGGGAATTGTACTTATCAAGATGATGTTGGATGCCTTGAGGAAAGTATTCTTTCAAAGCCCCAGTCTCAGTTACCATCTCCTGTTTGACAAAACACCTTTAACAATAGCTAATTCCCTGAAGTCTGAAGAAGTGTCATTCACATTAATTATGGTGTTTTCAGCTTGGTATACCAATCTGTGTTACCACCCATTTCTCAGGCAAGACTTACTGAGAAAGACTTTTCTAGGGAAGAAAGGTCATTGCTTTTCTTCATTTCAGGGTTTGTAATCTCCTGTCTTTCATAATGTTGAAATAATTGCTCCCACCAGGATATTGCTCAGCTGTGCTCAGTTTATGATTTGCAATATTTTCCTTTCTGTAAGTCAACTAGTGGTATATTTTTATGTCATTCTCCCAAGTGGATAATGATCCAAACCAATGTATTTATTTAGAGGATTGGATAAACTGGATCAAAATTCAACTGCAAAATGTGCCGAAAATACATTATATTTTCCTAGCTTTTTTTTTTTTAACTATATATTTCTGTTACTTCTGTTACTCATAATGCTTACAGTCTCTCAGATTTTCTGTCCCATTGTTCATTAACCAGGGAGGAAAAAAATCTTGCTTTCCAGCATGTGTTAAGAATTTTAAGTATAAAAAGTTCAAGATGCTGACTTCCATTGTCTGTAGGTCATGGAGACAGAAATGTGAAGCTGAAGCAGTTTTAGAGTTTATAAAAAAACGTGACTATGTTATATGTCATGAGAAGGGCACAGGAAAGAATGAGGATTTTCTGGTCTCCACTGCTAACTGTTGGTATTTTCTCTTTTAATTTACCCAGTTCTAGTTCTGAGAAATGGATGTGCTTTCACTTAAAGGAGCTTGAGAGAACCATAGCACAGCTGTTAAATAACAAAGAATTCATAAATTTGACTTTATTCACACAATAGATTGAGGGTAGACATGTCAAATATACACATAAAACCTATTCATATAACACATGACTATTGTCACTAAAAAAGCAGTTTCAACTCTTAATCTTAAATATTAGTAGTTGGGAGAGATAAGTAAGTCAATGATTTCTGTGATGGGATTGGTTAACTAGGAGACTGTCCTGTGAAGGCATTTTATATGCCAAGGTAGTGCTCTATAGCAAACAGACGACAATGTGAGTTCTCTGCCAATGGGCTTTCATTTACCACAGAAGAGTTCACTCCCTCCAGGGTGAGACACATACATTTAAATCTTAGAAAGCTTCTTATTCATGCCATGTCTTCAAAATGCGTCTTAGAGCCAGGAAGTATCATAATGTTTCTAAAGAGATCCAGGCTCTCTTGGCTCTCCAATTGACATTTCCCAGTAATGCAGTCTTTTAGCTTGACTTGGAACCTTCTCCTAGTCTAGCGAGTTAAGCCAAACAGACATAAAAATTATAAATCACAGTCTCACAAGTGGTATTAACAGGCATGATGCTTCCTGCCAGTTCAATACTCCAAGGATGAGGGCTCCTCCAGCTCTAGCAGTACTAAGAAGCACCCGTGACGGAGCACATGAAAAGGTAGAGTATTTTAAAACTAGATCAAGCTGCATCAGAAAAAAAAAATATATTTCAACTAGAAAAATAATATCTTCATCAATGCCCAGATTCTCTAATGAGTTTAAAGATGGAGTTCAGATTTCTTTTTCAAAATCAGATAAAAGCTTAGAATGAACGAGTAAAGTTGTGTCTGAATTAAACACTCATGCTGGAGTTTAAGTATATTACAACTTCTTTTAAAGCAATGAGCTCATTGTCACTGATAACAAGAAAGAATAGCTTTTATTCAAAGACTTTTGTGAGGTCTTGTGGTCTCTTTTCTCACGTATACATTACTTAATAAGAAATTGAAATAGATTTAATATTGTCAAACCCATACAAGGATTCTAGGGACGTTCATAACCTAACAGTTATTTTGTAGCTGGGCCTCGTTTATCACTTTTAGTTGTGCAAGCCTGAGCTCTAACCATTCATGGTAGATAATGCTTCCATGCAGCAAAATTCATTAACGTTTTTATCTTTGCTAAATAAATAAACCACTTTTTCTTCTTCAAACCCTTTTATAGGTTTATATTTATAATCTGTCCTCTGCCTATGCTGAATTTTGACAGATGACAAAAATCCCCAGGAGGGATTTAATCCATCTTATTAGCTTTGCATTTTGTGAGGTTTTCTATCTAGCAGACCTCAGACGACAGCTTAGGAAATCAAGTAGTTAGGACTAGAGATTTACAGTTTGGTAGCAGTAAGGTAAAGATGGTGAGAGCTGAACCTATCTTCATAACACACTGGTTGTGATAGACTTCTGGGAACAGAGAGACCACCTAAGGGAAGTTGACAGTGATGGAAAGACCCCACCCTGTTAGTTTGGATGATGAGGTTATTCAGCATGACACCCATAGGAGGGAGACCAGGCAAATCATCTCATTGGCGGAGCTGTGGGTTATGTTTTTATTTGCGACATCCATGGCAGTGTGATTGACAACCAGGCATAATGAGTGGCATCCCTGGGAGAATACTAGTTGAATTCACTGACTATAGATGACTCCACAAAGTTCAGTGAGGGAGGGTGTCCAGCTTATGTCCATTTTCAGATGTATGAAGGAAACTAGTTAACATACTTCATTAAAATTCATTTATTGGTGATAGTATTTAACACAGATACTGCAGAATGGTAAGTATAGAAACAATGATTTGTACTGATCTTAACAGAATATCAAAGTTCTGAAGTAAACAATTTATTGCACTCTGTAAACCAAGTCACTCATTAAACAAGAAACACTCCATCTTTTCTTGTTCTAACTTTTTCAGGTCTTAAAATTCATTCATGTATAACGTGACACTCCAGATGCTCTGCTACACTGCACTTGCTGTGACCATTTGTGTCTCTCTCTATAATATAGGCGTAATTTTTGTGTTTATCAATCAGATGCATTGTACTCTTGTCGTTTGGAAGTATGTTAGGCTCTCCTGGCACACACACTTTCTTAGATAAAAAAGTATTCTTATGGACAAAAGAATGGAAATAAGTCTTTGAAGCACAAAAAACAATCTAATATTAATTTGGTTAATGCAGGTACTTCCAGTTTTGACTCCTATACCTGTTACGCAATCAAGGACTCGTGTCTTGTAGCAAGACCTAAATTATGTACAGTAGTGCCTTGGAGTAAGAAAAACTTTTGAAAGTTAGTGAAACGTATGTGACACCCATCATTACCAAAACAGAATATAGAGGAAAAAAACATCCAACCTGCAGAAAATCGGAATGTGTGAACATAGCTTTAAGGGACTCCTAGGAATAACATAATTGTTTATTAAATATATAGAACACCGTGCTTTGCCTCCACCTTCCTTTAGTTAACATCTCTTTGTAAGTACAATATCTTCACTTGTCACCCACCAAGGCAGTAAATTCCTCTTCTTTTCCAGATAGATTTGGACACATCATCCAAAACCCCCCTGGAATTTCTCCCATAGAATTTAGAATTAGTCTCAGTCCTAACATGGTACAACTGAACTTATTTTCTTCCTAAGTATGTCATTCTTTCTTCTTCTAGTAATTCTTCTGGTCACCAAGCTCCTAACTGCAGCTCAAAACCTTCACTTCCTCTTCTCTCTTCTATAGAACTTTATCCGTTCTTGTTATTAAGAAATCCTGCAAAACTTACCTTAATTTCTGATGGGCTAGGAAATGTAATTGGGTAAATTTCTCTTTTGTTAAAGGAAACAGAAATACTGTCTGTGATGACTAGGTCTAGCAGACATAATGACATTTGGATCCGATTAATGTATACTTACTGCTATGTTGATGCAATTGCCTATCTTTAGGTAGACGTGGAAATGGGTTATAAACTGTGGACAGGTATGAAGATACCAACCTAAATCACGTTTTCCAGCATCCATATGCTTGTGTCCAATGTTACAATTTGAGAATTTTATAAACAACAGCTGTAGATACAAGTGGCTATTTTTTAACTATTTTGTCCAATTATCACTTTTCATTTTTCTTTTTATTTTTTTTTGAGGTGGGGTGGAGAGGAGGCTTATGACAGGAGTTCTCATTCAGATATAGGGGTATACTTCATGTGATATCTCCAAAGTGCCAAGCTTTCCGATATTATTCATAGCATTACAATAATATTGTTAAAAATTAATTAATACTGTTAAAAAGTTAATTCTACATACTTGTGTGTATATATATGTATGGAATATTCGGTAAGGTTAGTTTTAATCATAAATGGTTGAGGGTTTTTTTTTGTCTTTTCACGCAGTTTTCAACTTCTAAGACTGCATCCTTCCAAGATAATTTCTTCTGAGAAGTTAAGCTAGCTTAGTTCATGTTTATCATGCACCAGTTACAATGCTTCCTGGAGCAGCCTTCCCCATGAGTTGGATCCAAAAAACCAACAAAAGATTCTGATGTTCAGATCCAGCTAAAACCCCATAAAGTAAATTTCATTCATAAACCTTTATGAAATGGCTCTGCTAACATAGGCAACTCATCTCCACTGCAGCAGTCAATAATGAAGCACTCTTCCTGAGCTCCTACTCTGATTGAATTACATTTTAACAAATCTGAAACTGGAATGAGTTCTTAATATGAAATGAGTAACGGGCACTATTATTATTCTCTACATTGGTAACAGGCATATAGTCTTAGGCGGTCGGCTGTTACTCCTGACAATGACAACAGATTAAAAAAACAGACATTTGCAAGATAAGGCAACATTACAGCACACCATAAATGTTAATATCTTTATTCATTTCAGATCTGGAATGTGACAAAATGACTCATGCTGGAGAACAGATTTCCTGGATCACAATGTGAGGTAGGAAATTAAATTAGAGATGGTTAAGAGAAAGCATTGCAGCTCAGCATCCCACACCCACTCTTGAAACATTTGTCCAAAATGTGTCCCTCTCCTGAGGTTTGCAAGAACTTGGTAATTCTTTCATATTGTCTCTCATTTTCTCAACTCCTAATTTTTTATCTGCTGATAAAGGTCTGAATTACCCCTTCTGTTTCTCATGATAGTGATTTTAGATTGAACGGAAACCGATCTACTAAGATCCTAGCTTTGGAAGTGCTGCTCTGAACAGGAACAATACAAATGCTAAACAGACACAAAGTAAGTATATATTGGCATGGAAATAGACTGATCATCTCTGTTCGAATCTGCTAGTGTCATCTTATCATCTAATGAAATAAATTATACCCTTATTTTGTTATATGTCATTATATACTTCTATTTACACTAATAATATGAAATAAAATAGAACTATATATTTTTATATGTGAACAATAAACTAAATTATTTTTTTAATATTATCAAATTTTTTTTTACTGTTGTCATTATAGGAATATTTTAAGACTGGATTTTTTCATTCCAGTTTAGCATTTAAGGGCATTTTGAAAGATAAAACTTCTCCATGGAATGAAAAATTTGAGTTTTCTTTCTGGTAACTTAAATTCGTTTTTTGAATGTGCAAGATGCTTCACTGAAGTCTGTTCACATGACAAAATTTAGCCTTAATGTTTCTTTCCTTTTTGTCACTGTCATTATTTAAGTGTCTTATATGTTGGTATTCAAAAACAGGTAACAAGACCTTGGTTAAACTTTTCACTTCCAAAGGGTCATTCTCTCATCACACATGAAGCATGGAAAATTCCTTTGAAATATTTTTAGGAGAAGGTTTGAGCACAAAGTCAATTAGAGGAAAAAGCATTATTATAGGAGGGACTTACAACTAATGTTGAAAGACTGAATAATTACTTTCTTTATAGGGCATGTTTCTCAATAAAAGCATGAGAAGAAAATTTTTGAAGGCAAGCAACTGCATCTTTCTTATAAGACAGACAACTATAAACGATATAGCAGATGAGAGTAACTTCCATACCGGGCAAACAGGATAATAATGTAAAGGTCAGTTTGGCACTGGAAACCATTAGGGGAGCTTTTCCTGAACAAGTACGGCAGTCAATCAAAATGCAGTCTCTCCAAGGGGTAAAAAAGCAACATCCAATGAATCAGACTGACCTGTTATTGAGTAGTAGAAACAGTGTTCATATTCTTAGTCCATACACAAGCAGGAGGCACAGCTGGATTTTTTCCAGAAATGGTTTATTGCTTACCGCAGTGCTTTATGAGACAAAAAGGATGTAATACAATGAGGCAGAATTAAAAATTTATGTATTTCTTTGTTTTTTATGAGATCTATGGTTGAACATCTACTGCCCCTCAAAAAAATTATGGAGGTAATTCTGAGTTACCATGGGATATTGGAACTCCCACAAAATAGCTACTACTTTCCCTTGACTCAGGCCATGACACACTCGCCTTGCAATAGGCTGTGATGTCGCACTGGTGACTATAGAAAAGAACTTCCACTACTGCTTGCTTGACTCTGCCTACACCGAGTTAGAACAGACTCAGAATGGCAGATCCTCATATGGTCAGGCACATTACATCAGCACAGTGCAAAAGTTACATATGTCGTAGCAGTTTTTCATGCCACTACTAGAAAGTAGTGAAGTTGAAGATTTAAAAAACCTTCTGATAAGCAGTGTGTCATAGATGAATGTATGTGCTTCCATAAGAGGCAGTGGGAAGGATTTTAAGTTGTGCAAATAAGTAGTCACTTCTACCCGCTCAGAAAAGAAAAAGTATTCTGTAACAACTAATCCCTGATTTATTTGAATAGGATAATTTTGAAGGATGTCAGCTGAATTGCTTAGGTAAAAGAAAGATACTTTAGATTTATGAATATGAAGGTCCTTTAACATTAAAGTTTGCCAACACAAGGAGCTGAGGGAAGTGATTTGGACATAGAGGCATACACAGTATTATAATATAAAAGAAGAATGACACCACAGACTGTAGCACTTTTTCCACTGAATAAAACTTTGTTAACTTGGGTTAGAATATGAATCATGCAGCAAATCAAGGACAGATAAGAATGTAAAGCTTATAAAAATACAGATAAGGATAAAGCAAAAGAATATATACGTAGTCACAGTTCATCATATTTAGATGCGGTTTTAAATCTTATTGATTGAGACAGGATTTAAGGCCACTGCTGTTCTCTTTTTTTTAGTTAAATTTGGGATTAGCTCAGTGACAATCAGACTTGGTACAGTTGTATGCTATACAGCAGTGTGTCTGTGGTAACTATTTACAGCTCTACCATTAACAGTTGTGTATCACTGTCTGTCAGAAGAATAAATTAAGAGTGGGAATCACCTTACTTTAACTGTTTAAAATTTAGGTGTCTAGATTACTCAGTCATTGAGGCTCCTTCTGTAGTCAATAGGCACTTTCAGAGGGTGATTCATCCCATACTAATCTAGGGGTGGATGAATCATACCCCGAAGATGCCTCTTTCCCTCCTAAGAGCTATACTTTTCCTACCAAGAAACAAAAACCAACCATGTGGCCTTTGTTTCCAATTCTAACTAATATCTGCAGCTGAAACCTCAAACATCAGGTAACTGCAAGAAACTGCTGCACACAGTCTATAGACTAAAAAGTATTCATGTAAAATATCTGGCAAATAACATAAATGACAAAGGCATTGGGGAGGATTGTCGGCAGTTTGTTAACCAGTTGCAAACAGAAGAATATTTGTTGAGCCATATAAGAAACAATAGTGCTATATCATTTTAAAAAATGACTGTCATTGATCATTGCATAAAATAAAGCTGCAGCTTGCGCTTTCTTAGCTCTGTCACAGAGGCTTTAATTTGGGTTTGGACGGGATAGTGGCTGCTTGCCAGTGCTGTACACAATCATCCAGCTGTTAAGACAGTTAAAGACCTTAGGATGTAATAGCAAAGGAGCTGGCCGACACTCAGTCTGCCTGCTAGACACCAGTGAGTATCCCAGCAAGCTATTTAAGACTTCATTTAATATGGGAGTCATTAACAATCAGAGAAAAAAGGAAGAGACACCGTATAATTGATTAGCTAGAAATGCACAAGTTTACATAGATTAAGGTGCTCCACTATGCACGTCATTGCCTTCATCTAACACCACCTTTTACTTTTTAATTTGATTAAACTATTACAAAGTCTGAAACTATAAATATCCATTCAATATTGATAGCACAGGATGCTGTGAGCTGAATTTAATATTAAGAGGCAATTACTGCACAAACCATCAGTGGACTGTCAAGCTTCCAGACTGAAAATCTAGGCCCTTTACATATGGGATTGGGTGGTCTGGCTCCTGGCAAACTGTTCTTCCATTAAAATGGTAACCTGAAGGATCAGTTTGTTGGAAAAAGAAACCATTTAAGGAATGTGTTATGAAGAAGTTGTATACAGTTATATCAGGATTAGGAAAAAAATATCAGTGATAACAATTCGCAACTTTATTTGTTCCCATCTCTGCAGCTCTTCTACAATGGAAGAGACTAAGTTCAAATTTAAATAGAAGAAAAACTACCTCAGAAATATGCTTATAGTAGAACAGGGTTGGGATTTTATTATCTGTTTACCGCATTTTTACCTTAGTTGCTCACTGGCACTATCATTAATTTGAGTGGGCCACATCAGTGCAAAGAAAGGTTGAACTGTATCTTGTGTTGCTCTGTGAGTAATGGTATATAACTATCACTGTAGAAAGATCTTATGTTACTCAGCTTTTTTTAACATACTAAAAGAAAAGTAATACATTTGCTTTTGTAAGGTCAGCAAGAAACAGAGCGACCATAGTTTCAGGAGTCAATCACATATCAAATCATATAAAAGAACTATTTTATGTTCATTTATACATTTTAGATTTATGGGAGACTTTTTTAATGTTTTGTATTAGACTCATACCTAAGACCTTATGAACAGTCACGAGTCTGCTGTACTATAGCAAAATGTGAAAAAATTAATAACAAAGTATTTAAAGATATTTCATCTCTGAGGTC
The DNA here is from genome assembly GCA_013398225.1 of Steatornis caripensis. Taxonomy (NCBI): domain Eukaryota; kingdom Metazoa; phylum Chordata; class Aves; order Caprimulgiformes; family Steatornithidae; genus Steatornis; species Steatornis caripensis. Next base: position 437,826 of record VZSC01004600.1, read on the forward strand.
TTTATCTTGTCATGCCATCCACCACAGCCAGGACTTCTTTCAGAGCCCTAATAATTTCAACCCTGGCTTACTTGAACATTACAGATCCGTTGCAGTGGAAGCGATTACCACTTCGGGCCTTTTTTCTGGTAGCAAGAACACTGAACCCTGCATTCTGATGAGCTGTCTGTGTTTACATCCTTCAGAAAAAGAAAATCAGCTAAAATTATGTGATAAAAATAAAAATGAGGTAGTTTAAAATGCGATATAATTGAGTTAATGTGCCAGTTAGTTTAACAGTTATTTCTTGACTTACTGACAGAAAACTTTGAAAAATCTAATTCCCTCTCAGGTGAGAGCTTGCCCCAGGAAGTAATTTTGAGAGAAATTTTAGCAATTTGACAGCACCACCTCCACTTTAGCTGAGTTACTATGGTACTAATTGGAAATTGATTGGTACTAATCAGAAAACTACTACTTCTGCCTCTTCAAGCAATAAGACAAATAATTCATTAGTATCCCAAGTCTGCAAGCACATCATTATGCTGAGGTCCCTGCTTCCTTGTGTTAACTCATTAGCAAGTAGGCTGCAAGGTCACACAATGGTAACATCATCCGTCTTGTTTGCAAATAGTCAAACATCCTGGTAGTTCACAACAAATAACAAATCAATCATAATAATGGCCCATATCAACCCCAAGAGATATATAGAAGAAACTTCCGTGACTTTTCTCTTACACATTTTGCATCCTATGAAAATGGAGATCCACATGAGACCAAGGGTGTATAAATTGATCGGCATCTCAGAGCATTAAATCTCCTTTTTTTCCATGGCAAATTATTCTAATATTATCTGGATTAAGTCATATGATTAAGGCCTGAATTACTTTTTCAATAGGTCTCACGTGGCCAAGGCCATTGTAAAAAACTATGGCTTTAAAGGGCCTTAACAATACAGCTCCATAAGAAAACCAACTAGAGAATAAATGCTGGGCCTGAGATGCCCTGGGATGTCGCTAAGGGATGTCCCTGTTCCACCACCAAGATGAGTTTAAGAATGTCCCAAACCTTAGGTGAACTACGAGGTCATGTACCTACGCAAATCTTCAAGTCCGGGATGGGAACCACTACTTTAATGTGGGAAAAAATTCAACGTGAACAAAAAAACGAAAACCTCATTAGTTTCAGAAAACCACAGCATTTCTTTTTCTTGTACAATTTTGATCATGCTTTATACAGTTGAATGATCTAGACCAGTATCATTTACCAGAAACTTTAAGAAAAAAGCTGATATTAAGTCTTAAATACTGGTGCTCTTTTAATCAAGACAGTGATGGAAAGATGCAGGTTTGTTGTACTAGTGTATCAGTAGATAATAAAATACTACCAGAATTTTTTGTTTATGTAAAGTTATAATCTTAATTCCTAAGGGGAGGACTGAACTATGACTGTCTTTCGACGAAAGATCAAACAAATCTAACCGCAAAAAGTGCAGCAAAATTTATTCTGTACTGAGAAGCACAAACTTGTATTACACGTAGTGCCTTCTGTAGAGCAGAATCTTGCTAGCAATGGCAATACGCATAGGAGCTTTTTCCTTTATGCTTAGTCTTAACTGGGAGCCAGACTCCCCCTCTGAAGAAACAGCGGGAAGTTGAATTTAGTCCACGGATATCTAGTACCATAACTCCACTCTGACAAGTCCTAAGTGCAAGCTAGCTCTCTCTGGCTGTTTTACCTGGACTTGGTTTTTCACAGGTTTCACCTGTCCCTTCAAGGTACCAATCTGAGATCAGACATAGCCCAGTAGGAGTGGGAGGAATCAAGTAAAAGTCCTGCGCAAAGTTTATGTATTCATAGGGGTAAGTCCAGAAATACAGAGGGTGCTTGTTTCCTTTCTTCTCTTTACCAATTTTCTGTAATCATACTCTTGTTCATGAAGACAAAGAGGGTATTTTGGCCAAATTCAGGTTTTAGTGTAAAAAACCTTACCTCTTATCTACTTCTTTTTCAGTATTTATTCTCTGGCACTGGAATAGTTACAGAGTGCATGATACAGCATCACTGTAGGACAATACTTTTATTTCTATTGGGCTACAGAAAGATTTCGCGTTTGCTCAAATGTAGACCTAACTTCTACAAATAAAGCAAGTCTGAGACGGACCTTCATGTTTTTATCTGCAGCAGTCTTGCTCCTTGAAAGCAAATGACTTTTTTGAGCAGAAACTGCCAATCGGGATCAATTGTCCTTTAGTTTTGCAACAGTGATAAATGATTTTTGGAAGCTATGACTCATTTTAATCCAACCCAGTCAGGATTTTTCCAATCTGTGCAATTGGTAGGATAAACCCAGCTGTGCCAAACCATACCAATCTGTTTCAAAATGTGTAAAAAAAACTACTCTGGACACAAAATACCAAAAGCATGAAGTCAATAAATGAATAAACAAATAAATAAATAAATCTG
>VZSC01004600.1:440616-459553 GCA_013398225.1 Steatornis caripensis
TTGTTTCCTTTCTTCTCTTTACCAATTTTCTGTAATCATACTCTTGTTCATGAAGACAAAGAGGGTATTTTGGCCAAATTCAGGTTTTAGTGTAAAAAACCTTACCTCTTATCTACTTCTTTTTCAGTATTTATTCTCTGGCACCGGAATAGTTACAGAGTGCATGATACAGCATCACTGTAGGACAATACTTTTATTTCTATTGGGCTACAGAAAGATTTCGCGTTTGCTCAAATGTAGACCTAACTTCTACAAATAAAGCAAGTCTGAGACGGACCTTCATGTTTTTATCTGCAGCAGTCTTGCTCCTTGAAAGCAAATGACTTTTTTGAGCAGAAACTGCCAATCGGGATCAATTGTCCTTTAGTTTTGCAACAGTGATAAATGATTTTTGGAAGCTATCACTCATTTTAATCCAACCCAGTCAGGATTTTTCCAATCTGTGCAATTGGTAGGATAAACCCAGCTGTGCCAAACCATACCAATCTGTTTCAAAATGTGTAAAAAAAACTACTCTGGACACAAAATACCAAAAGCATGAAGTCAATAAATGAATAAACAAATAAATAAATAAATCTGAGCTCCCTTGACCAAAAGTTTTCTCACATGGAAAGAAAAACTATTATGGACCACAACCATGGCTGTCAGTTCTATAAAGGAACACAGAAGAGCATCAGTATACATTTACTTTCTTTCTACTTTCTATATTGGATGCAATTGACTTGTTTACCACTTTTATTAATATGTTACATAGAGCATAAACAATAGTGGAGCATTGTCTATGACTCCAAAGAAAAAATCTTACAGAGCTATGCTTGAAGTGCAACACAGGAAGAATTTATACACCAAGGCCCATGACAGCAATCTGCAAAAACTTCTTGGGTAGCAGAGGGCCAAGAGCTCCTCAGTTTTCAGCTGTAAAATTTATTAAGTGACTGAAGTTCTGTTCTGAGCACTTCTGGAGAGGTTAGCTGTGCAAAATGTCCTAGAAACTCTCCCTTGCCTAAGCTCATAGAGACTAATAAACTACACCCCTGAGAATTTCTTGCACCCTACTGTCTGTGCCACAATCCATGTAGGATGTTCACAGTGACCCAGACATCGTTCAGAGAGGCACTATGTAACCGTGGTGGTTTAGCAGGACTCACAGGGACTCCTTTGCAGCTGACAAAAGAAACGCTATTCATATTTCTACTTCCCTACTTTTGAAGTAAATAATAATCCTTAATTTCAACCGCCAAATTGTTATCTTGCACTCATGTAACTCCTTCAGGAGCTCATATGCAGTCTTTGTTAAATTATACTGGAAGTAAAATACTTCTTTCTTTCATGTAAGCACTTCATAATAAATATCTCTTTCCAATTTACATACTTCCATTTAGTTTTGGTGTTAATACTACACACTTGTTTTCCTCCCAAATGAATGAAGTCTCCACATAATGAGAATGGTATGAAGATGATCCAGTGCTGCAGGCTGTTAATATCCAGTTTTGAATTAATAGGACTATTATCAATAAGATTAGCTGACCTGCTGGTGTCAGTTGTGCTTGCCTAGGTGGTCCCCTTGAGCACTAGTTTTCTGAATAGCAGTGGACAATCTGATACCTCTCCTGCTGAAAGTCTGATTAATAAGAGTACCCACTATAATAACCTTTAAGATAATGAAAAGACCATCCCACCTCCCAACCCTGTCCTTTTGTGATCAATCAGGCATGAATGGCAAAAAAGTCACTTGGAGGCAAAAATAAATGAGCATATAGTATCAGGTAATTAAAGAGGATGCTCTGATATTCTGCTAAACCTGTTTAGTCTCTCCTGTTTTCCTAGCTTGCCAGCTACAGAATTAGTGGAGCTTATTTATACAAGACAAGGAAGCATTAATTTATGATAGTGTGTGTGTTCATCAGTTAGTATACAAACATGAAGACTGCCGGGGCACAAGGCATAGCCATCAGGAATTTATAACTAAAGATGCTCTGTAACTGCCCTTGTCTGCGTGTGTTCACTTGTGATGTGAGTTGAGAAATTATTTCAGGAGTCATGAAACGCATTTAAATCTCATTATATGCACGGATCAATTTTGGGTTATAATTATTTGTGAAATAATAGAATTACTCAAATCTTGGACTTTTTTTCAGCTATCCTTTCTAATATGGGGCAACCCCAAGCAAATTCTGAATTTTTTAACTAATTGTAAAAGGACCCTTTAAAACAGATTCAGATATGAACGCAGTATAGCCTAGTGATCAGGACATTAAGACAGAGAGTCAGGAGACAGATCCTATCTTCACTGAGGGGGTATGCATTATCTCAGGCTCAAGACATGCTAAATGGTTATGGGACTTTCATATGAAAGCTGGCTTGTGCTAAGCCAACGCAGAGGAGACACAATATTTATGCACCTGGTCCTCCTGCTGTCGATCCTTTATTAAATCTAGCCCTTCATCTCTCAATGCTTTTTTTTTTCCTTCTGTATAATAGAGATTATACTTATTTCTTTTAAGAAGTATCTATCTTCAGTGCTCCTGGTGAAAGGAACTGTCTAAAAGCTGAGTGAAGTAAAATCAGTTCTTTGCATTTTTGTTCTCTGAAGAGAACATGACAGAAACTTTCTGGGAAACATTTTGGAGGGTCTGTCTCATAGAATAAAAGCAGGAAAGGCTAACATCATAGTAATGAGTTGTTGGAGTTCTAAAGAATCTTGAACATTTAAAAATAACATGCTACTTACTAACAGTGGTTTCTCATGTCTCATTTAAGATGGCCTGGGTACCAAAGGAAAAGACAAAAAATACTGCATTAAATTTTAGAAAAGGTTCCCATGGTGATCTAGGGACCACTGATCAGACAAATTAGTGGAATATATACTGCAGAAGACAGTCAGTAAGTACATGGATAAATATGGCATCACTGAGAAAAATCAATGTGAATTTTGTAGAGAGAAGTTTGGTCTTGCTCATCCTTTCAGGAATCAATAATCAGTTGCTATTGTATACTTGTGTTTCAAAAAGCTTTCAACAGTCCATCAAAGAAATTCAATCATTGTTTCTTTCTAAGACCCTCATGAGCAAATAAATACTCAAAAATAGGAAAGAAAGGGCAGGAATAGATAGTCAGTTTTGTCAATACAGGAAAATCACTCTTGGAGTCTCATAAAGACTCATGCTAGGCCCTGCTTTGTTACATACATATATAAATCATTTGGAGAAAGACCACAGAGTGAAATCGTAAAGTTTGTTGGCAGTACGGAGGGCACACAGGACTGCAAAAGTTGTTAATACAACTGTCAATAAACTCTCAATACTGAGTTACTGGGTGTGTTAAAACTCAGTAATATAGATGACTAAGTGTGGATAAAGTCAAAGAGGATGATAGCTGTGTAAAAGGTGAATTTACATTTACAGTGAGGTGTTATAAATTACCCGTTATCTCTGAGGAAAGAGACTTCAGAGGTCTAGTAACTGGACCGGTGAAAATGTTAGTTCAGGAGTCAATAACGCTCAGAAGAGAAAATGGGATGTTTAGGAATTATTGGGAAAAAGATAGAGAACAAAGCTGAAAAGCATAATGGCACTTCATGCTCATAGATCTTGAGTATTGTTGGCAATCCTGTCTCCCTGCCTCTGCAAGGACATAACAGAAAAAGTACAGAGAATAGCATAGATGATGAAAAAAATACAGAACAACTCCCAGAGAAAGGATTAGAGAGGCAAGGACTCTTCAGCCCAGAGAAGAGATACTGCAGGGAGAGTTTGACTGAACTATAAAATCATAAGTGAAACTTCAAAGGTAGAGAGGGAACTGATTGTCGTTTCTCATAATTCAGGAATTAAGGGAACTCAGATGAAAAGTTGCAGACCAAATGAGCAAATGAAGATACACAGATGAAGCTAAGGAATTCACTGTCACATGAAGCTGTAGAGACATAGACTGATAGCTTCAAAACAAGATTAGACAGATTGCTGGATGATAAAGTAATCATAAAAATATTAACAATGGAATCTAAACTCTAACTTTAGATGTTCACAAGCCAGTGATTGATGGACTGGTATGAGAAGGAAGATTTCTTTGTGTTTGCCCCGTTTCTCAGAGTCTGACCTAGAAATTGATTACTGGTCATTGCTGGAGATGCACTGTTGGAGATGCACTGTTGCTGCAAAGTTGTATAAAGTTCTGAACCACCAAGACCGTTCTCATGTTCTTAGTATTGCTATTAATTTTTCACTTTTGAGACACTAAAGTCAAGATCTCTATTCTTTTTTTCACATTAGCAATGCCACACTGTAGCTGTCTGATGTGAAAATGTAAGTTCTGAGCCTTAAGGAAGTGCAAGAAAGTGCTCTTTGTCCCCAGTAATGGTATTGAATGCTCTTCACTTAAAGCTACAAGATAAATCTCACCAGAAAAGACCCGTAATTGCTCCCTCATAAGTTTGCTTTTAAAATCCACTACAGTATTAAACATGCCATAGCTTGTTCCAGTGCAAACAGTATTCTTCTAAACTGGAACTCAAGTCCTTCAAGTTATATTTGAACAAACAGAGTACAAAAATGTATACTCTCCCTGTCTCTTTCCCCCCTTCTGTTTCTAATGGATAATTCTAAACGAGCTGAACTTTAAATTTGTTACATGAATAGACCCAACAGAGAAAGAATCATATGAATTTAATGTAAATGATGCAAATGAAACGTTTATTCATTAGTAATGAGTTTTACACATCTGTAATAAGCATTTCCTTCAAATTTTAAGATATATTGACGAGGTCACTAGAAACTTCTGCAAGTTATTTAGCATACTAGATAAGATTAAATTAACTTTACTGACTGAGTTGTGCAACATGATAATTGTGGAATTACATGACTGCATTTTCTTCTCTTACATGTTTTTCTTTCAGTTAGAAAAATAAAGCGCTAGAACACCCATTCAGGAAAACAGTAAAGTACATATTTAACCATAATACAATTTATTCATTCAGATGTGTGTTTGTTGTTACTAGGGCCTTGCATGCTTTGCTGCAGCACAGCCTTAATGAGTAAAGCAGAAATTCTAACGAGGTCAACCAAAAATAGCAAAGGACCTCATAAGCTGCGTTTTGATGCAGCTCTGTCTTCCCTTCCAACCCTATTGATTACAGCTGCCTGCTGACTTCACCTGTTGAGCATTCACTGAAGGACTGGAGCAAAAATCAGACCACAAGAATAAAGCATTGCACTAAAAAAGCAATTTACCTGCACTGTACACATATATTCTGATAAACTTGTTACAGCTGTTAACGTTATATGGCTGTGATACAAACAAAATACATTAGAAAAGAACCCTGACCTTTCTGCCTGGTAACTTTTCCAGCCGTTTCCCTGAGACAGTCGAGAAGGGGCAATGTGCTATGGTGCTGCACTAGGGCTAAAGGATGTGAGTTGCAAAACGCAGGCAAACTGGCTACCTCGACATAGTTCCAGGGCTTGGAAAGGTATGGATATTTTTAAGCCAGATGTACATATGGAGTAATACTGACTTTCTCCATACAGAACATTTTCCTTGTGGATTAATTTATGTTTAAACTGGCAAACTTATTGTTGAAGTACCGTATTTTTTTTTAATAAATGTTGTTTGCATTGCTCTTATTTTGATAATAAAAAAATATACCTCGCAGCAACAATTTTCATTCTGCCGTGGAGGACAGGAAACAATAAGTATGTTCTTAATTATTTCAACTATTGAGCAAAATGCTTCAGAATCCAGAAAAATGGGAGATTGATATGTTAAAAACATTGCCAATGCACTTAATTCCTCAAGAAATAATATTGTTTTCTTTTTGTTCTTTCATCATAATTTGATTAAAATTCTTTTCTCTTATGAAGCTGAAATAAAACATTTGTGCATGTTAGGTCAATATTCCTGAGCTTCAAATGGCAAAGCATGAACATCAGTCAGACACAAACATGCAGGGAGAGTCCCTTCACTCCCGTACCAGTTTCTCTCTTGTGTCCAGGCAGATGTGGACACTGAAAGCTCACTTGAGAGCTGAGGGCTCCGTCCAGCTCTAGCTTTGCATCACAGCCTGTGCAACGCCGTTAAAGCAAGTCACCCCTACCCAGGCAGGAACTGCATTCAACTCAGTGCTGCAAGTTGCATGAATAGAGTGTCCAAATGAATAGCAGTACGGAACAGACTCCTGACTAAAATGACATGTCAATTATGTAAATTTTTGTTTCCACTGTTCTAGACAGCTTTGATCTTTCCTTTTACAGCAGAAGAAGGGAAGGGTATAGGAAGGTATATTCATGGTGGTGTAACCGTGAATCTCAATCCCACAAAGATTTAGGAACTTCTTTAATTTTCTTATGTTGGGACAGATCCTCTGTTCCTGCAAATTTACATTGCTACATTGAAGTGATTTGCCAGCTCCACCTGTGAAATACCTGGCTTTCATACTAATCCTTTTCATTTCATAGACCTGGACACATGTATAATTATTTCATGGAGCTGGATACATGTATAATTATTTGAAAGAGCTGCATCTCTAAGTTTTACACAAAAATGTTTCGTCTCCTGATTTTCACTTCTGTGTTCTTATATTCTATTGTAGAGTATTTTCTTGTTCTTCTCTTGGGGGAATGATGTTTGCTAGATTGTTTTAATTATTGTCAAAGAAGATGACATTAATTGACATGTCAGATGGATGCATTTTAAAACATTTATGTTTCCAAAAATACATCAACCTGAATGTAAGAAATATGAAGGGTTTTTTTCCTTTTGTTGATTGTTTCTCTGTCAGTAACTGAGGTTGAAGGCTTAAGGTCTCATTATGAACAAAAATGATCTTCCACACATCAATGCGCTAAATGGCCCCCTAAATCCCTGAGATCTCCTTGTGCACGTACAGTCAATTTGTGATTAATCTTGACACACTAACATGAGGACTGGAGACTCCTTTGTCCTTCTGTCTTGTGGGTCTGCACCTGCCTCCCTCCTCACCGAGGTGGTTTTGGGGAGATTTGCAGGGTGCTGAAGCTCCGAGTGCCAGGCACCAGTGGGAAGGTGCCTGTTGCCTTCCTTGACCATGGCAAAGCAAGTGGTCTGTGGGATGGCATTTGTCACTACCATTTGTTTGGGTGTTGATAAGGTTATGGCCATTGGGGTAGACAGAATACGAGTCATAAAATGAGCTGACCATGAGCCCGTGAAAGCATGGAGCACGCAGAGAGAGAGTTGTATGGGTTTTTTTGTGTTCCTTGGAAAGAGACATTCACTTCAACTTCAAAGCTGTATTACTTTCAGGCCCACATTTATGATTTTAATTATATTTTTAAAAATAAGTGAATAATTCCTAGGACTTGTTGAAAAAAAATCAAACAGAAAAAAAACCCCCAACATGTCAAGAGAACAATTTTGTAACAGAAAATAATCTTTCATGTAAATAGAAACGCTTTGTCAGAGGAGATTTTAGGATCTTATGAGTTTCAGAACAATTATTTTTGACTTTCTCATTTGGAACTTTCTCTTTTCATCCCAATAATATAAAAATACTTCATTCTGGTATTGCTAAAATGTTGCTTTTGATATTTTATATTGTAATGTTTTTTCAATATGAAATATATCTGAACGGTAGCTAAGAAAAACATTTTGACAATGTCACTCCAGTGCTTTCATGCCAACGCATTTTAAACTTTCCATTGCATGAAATAGTTACACTGGCATTTTTTAGCACAGTTCAAGATAAAACCAGCAGAATTTTAGACTTTCCCATCAGATCTAATAAGTACTTCAAATTATAACTCAAATAAATCTGTAAAGTAATATTTGAGTGGACTTGTGGTGGGGTTATTTCTTTCTATGTTTTTTTTTTTTGTTTGACACTACTCTGGAGTGGACACTACAAGGATTTTTTTCCCCACATACTTATTTTAGGCACTTCCGTTAATTTTATGGTAACTAATAAAAATAAATTAAGCGTATATGTATGATGGTTATGTCACGACCCAAAAGGAGTGGTTTAAGACGATCTCCCTCCCCTTGGGACCAATGACCAAGTCTGTGATACCCTTGAACTGAATTAAGGTGAAATGACACCAGCCAACCGATTTTATGATTTATTAATGTAAAACACAAAGCATGCAGTTAACTATGATAATTCGATGGCGATAACATAACTGGATAAACAACTGCATAAACAAGCCCCGTGCCACATGTTGTTACTTAGATCTAGTAAATAAAAACAAAGAGAAGGGGTGGGGGAGGAGAGAGAGAGAGAAGAGATTCCACCACCCATGGATCCATCGGCATCCCGTCAGTCCTTGTGACTCTGGGTGTCTTGGTGGTTAGGGTCCCCACCCATCCTTCTGATGGTACCATTCTTACACAGTTCAAGTCCCAAAGTCTCTGGCCGATTCTGAGAAACTTCATGAACATGCATGGTGGGCGTGATGAGGCATGATCTGGTTCTTCGCAGGCTCGGTGCATCTCGGGTGGTTGCAGGGGGGGCTACTTCGGGGTCGTATCAGATGAGACCCTCCCCAAGGTCGGTGACCTAGCACCCTGCACATGCACAGTCAGCAAAACCACAGTAGACAAATGCTGTTGCAGTCCTGTCTCCACAGAGCTGAAAACTGGTGTCTTATTCCACAAAGTCTTGTAATGCTTGCATCAAAGCCTGCATCTTTAGCACCAAGAAATGTTTAAGGCAAATGTCCATTCATCCATCCACCACAGGTAGATGTAGTAAGTATAAACACTTTTTTCTTTTCCACCATGGAACTATCTGAAAACACTGTTCTCAAATGGGTAAAGCAAATAAAAATGACACTATTATTTAATAGCAGTGCTGATTTCAAGGACATTCAGTGCCAGAGGAAGTAGTGAGCAGAGATGTAGAGGGAGAGTCACCTCATGAATATGGAGTTTACCATAAACCCTGCTCAGTGTGGTTTATACTCGTCTTCAGCCACTCTTCCCATTAGCACTCTACTCTTTTGATTAGACGAGAAAATCGAGCTGGACTCTGCATTTGCTAATGTGGACTCCATCCACAAACACATGCATTTGCAGACTGAGAACCTAGCTGCTCATTTCCTCACTAGAAATGCATAAAACTGTTGTAATATATATAACAGTTGATAGCCAAGGGGATATTAGATGAAGAATAAAACATGATAGAGATGAAAGAATGGTACTAACAAGTTGAAATAAGAACTCTCGCAGTTGTTCTAAAAGTTGACTGCTGGATTTAATCTATCCCCCTTGGCCCAGCTGGACTTAACTGGTGTAAGTGTTACCACTGGAAAGGGTCATGATGTGTTTCTATTAACAATTTCATTTTCATCAACCCCATTTCTATGGTGAGTATTTGTTTTTGCAGCCATAATGATGAATGAGTTGTAGCTGACATGCTGAGCTGCGTAACACATAAAAGATGAACAGGTCCAACACACAGCTACATACCCACATTACCACTCTGCCATGCACTAGGAGGTAAGCAAAACTGCTGGATGCTGCCTGCCACCACTCCTTAGTTACACACGCATTGTCCGTGTTTCTATTTTACTCATTTTGTTAACATCCAAAAAGAAAAATACTGGTATATTAAAGAATAATATTGCATTCCAAAACAGATGTCAGGGACTGTTATTTCCCAACTCCTCAGCAGATGCTGTAGGGAACTAACCTGAGACAATGATGGTTTATTACTAATATTTCCACATAAAACATCAAGAGGATATTCAGAGACATTTTAATTTCCAGCTCCATAACAACTTCCTAAGTTCCAACAACAACAAATGGCAAGAAAGAAGAAAAATACCAGCATATAATTGTATTGTGAGATCATCTTACTCTCGAATATGCACACATTCTGTGTTTACCTCATTGTAGTGGGACAATAAACAGGTGGAAATAAACTATTTTATTTTGCTTTCTGTTTGATAAGCAAATTGATATATGCCTGAGGGAAGATCGGTTACACACTTCCCAAGTTGCTCGTTGCTCTTTCTTTGAACGTCTGCTTACACTCGCATGTGCCTTATGCACCTGGCAGCAGACTCTGAGCCTTACGTGATTTTAGCTTGAAGCCTTCTGGTGCACCAGAGATACTTATTTGTGGCACTAGCTCCAAAGATATGATCATGTTGGACAAGCTGCTCCCTGTGCAGGCCTTATAAACACTGCTTTGTTAGATCTTTTGCCATGTAGGCAGCAACCTCCAGGGTACGATGTACCTTGACTCCAGCATCAGAGAAAAGCACTTACAACCTACAGCAGCCTTTCTTTCACAGCCCATTGAAAAATATGGAAGAAAATAGGTTTCCTTTGAAGGAAGAAGCCTCGCTCTGCGCATGGAACAACCTTTCTGACAGAATAGCAGCAGAAGATTGCACAGTCCCTGTGAAACACAGCCCTCGAGCTCTGTGGACCTGGCTGTCGCTCTACATGGAGCTGGACGGTGTACTCTGTTTGACCACAGGTGTGCCAACCACAAACTTGAGCAGTTGCAGGATGTATATAGTTCGCCTTTGCAACGTCAGGACCATGCATGTTTTGGTGGGGGCATGACAGTAGGCCAAGGTCAGTGAGCACGGTGAGCCTCGCAAGCGTGACAGCTTGGAGAGGGCAGAAGGTTGGATGTAGGCCAATATTGGTTATACATTTCCGATTCTTCTAATTTCAAATTTCTGCTGAAACATAATGCATTGATGATGCAGTAAAGAGTGACAGATAAGCAGGTTTTAAGAGAGGACGTAAGTTCTAATTGCCTCTGAGATGACGGTGTTAGATTTTTCCTGCAACGTTTGCGTAACTCTACAATACCATCCATGCAGTAACTTGATCCAACAACCCTTTAAGGCAGTCTGCCATTTACATGTTGTCAGGGTGCTGAAGGCACCACCAGCCCTGCCTGCCCCCGCCCAACCCCCCAGGGCTCCCCCCACTTGCCCACAGCCCAGGACCCCACATCAGCCCCTCAGGACTGTGAGCTGCTGCCCTGGCGATGCTGCAACGTGGCTGGTCTCCAGCTCCCCACAGCCCTGCCCTGCCCTGCCCAGCCACAGGTGCCGCGGAGCCAGGACTACCCACAGGCCCATGTCCCAGCCTCAGCCATCCTCAACCCAGGGAGGTGCCCAATGCCCATGGCTGGGGCTACTCTGTGCCCTCTGGTTCCCTGCTCCTGGCTGGGTTCATGCGATGGGCCCAGGCTGCTAGGACCTGCCCAGCCACCCCCATGGTGAAACCCAAGTTCCTGACTCCAGGCCCAAGGGAGCCGCCCCGCTCCTGCTGCGCCTTGAGATGTGTAAGAATAGTCAACCAAGTGTATAAAATTAGGTTTGACCCTAAGTGTTAAAGGACCATGGCCATGCTGAGTGATTTGTACGTAAAGTGATTTCTGACTGCGCGCAGAATACATCAGTGCTTTGCAGAGATACAACTATACCCGGGTTTCCTTTAATATTTCAAATATAAGAAATCGGATTTGATGCACAGGGCACATATCTTTCTTACAAGTATTTGAAAGTGTAAAATACTGTCTACAGTGTTATGAGCAGAAAAAATATATTATTGAGTTAATATATAAGTTGGCCAAGCTTGTTAACATATTTTAATCACGAACAGATCTGGCTGAAAGCTTCCTTTTAACTCTGCAGGTAAATGAAGAATTTAGCAAGAAAAGAATGACCTCTTACTCTGTTTTTCCTTTGTTTCTGTCAAGAGAAAAGATTCAAATGTTTCTTCCTAACTTCCCCAATACTTTTTAGTCACTAGCCCTTCAATCTAAATGCAATTATTTAAAACATTTTGATGGAAATCCCTCTACAACCACAATGATTTATCAGAACAGTTGCTTCACAGTTGACAGGTCAATCTATAGATACACTTGAGGAAGACAATAATCAAAAAGCCCTTGACAAAATGTCATTTAAAAATAGGTTTTTTTTTGCATATATTTTGAATGTGAATTTAGCGCTTGCTGAAAATCCCCGACAATCAGTCCGGGAAGATGAAGTCTCACTTTCTCCACAGAACAAGCACTTGATTGCAAAAACCCCAAGTGGAGCCTTGCTCCAAGACTAGTCTTAAAAGAGGCAGTATTTAGTCTCCATAGATACATAGCGGTCCTTGGATTTGCTGGGAGAACCAACACGAGAGTCAATTAGTTCCCATTTACACTGCTGCTCAGTAACGCACAAACAAGACTTGCCTGAATTGAATTGCGGCTGCACACTAGTTTCACGCAGACAAATGAACAATCATGTACTGGTAATGATTATCAGCTGTTGCTGAGCCAGACTAGATTCATACCAGAGACCTGAGAAGTCTTTGAAAAGCCTTGCTAATTAACCTCATGTCAAAAAAGCCCCTCTATAAATTCATGCAAACCTTAACTGCCTACTACAATTTTAACAACAATGGAAAATTACACTAGTGCAGTTCTTCTACCCCTTCGCCTTTTCAAAAGTTTCACCATTTAAGAAAATACCATACATGTGTTATATTCCAGTCTCACGCTGCAGCCCATCCAGCTTATCCAGAAGGTTTTACTCAGCTCTGACCCTTTTGCTTCTTTAACAACAATTGCAGAAGTCCCAAAGGCTAAAGTTCATTAACAGTGCTCCTTAGAATGACATTTTCCTTCTTAGGCAGTAGCGCTTATAAAAGTAAACTGAGTGCAACCTTTACCAACAAGGACATGGTGAAGCAGAAGTGCTTGATCACTGGCTTTTTCTTGCACTCCTTTGCCAGTTTATCTAGAATCCGGTTCTATGCTTAACATGATGCTGGGTCATTTTGATGAACGCTTGTGTATTTTGTGCTTCAAGTGTATGATTCTCAGATCGGGACATTGTATTTTCATTTGTGTTCAAATGTTTGTTACATAAATTCACTATTGAGGTTATTACAGTACTACTATCTGCATATTTTTTCTATCTCTACTCACATTCCTGAAGTTAAACTAGTGCATTTACACATTCGCAAGACTAAGAAAACAGAGACTGAAACTCTGACTTGAACTTGTGAAGGATATTCAGATCAGAAACTCCATTGATCAGCCACATACATTTTCCTTTTCCCTCTTCCTTTCTTCCTCTTGTATTTTTGTGCAATGCCCTAAGACTTCCTCATCTGGTATTTTTTTTGACTGAGGAAAAAACATTCTGCTAGGCATAATGAACAAATCATAACCTGTGCATATTCCACACACACCGAACCATTCTTTATCTCTGTAAACTGTAGCCCCAGCAGATGTGCCCAAACAATAATGAAGGACAGGTTTAAAACAAGATTGAATCCTGCTTTCATTTAAACCAGTAAGACTTTCGTCACAAAGTTTAAGGGGAATCAGGAATATTTATTACAGGAGGTGCAACATTGCTATATCAAAAAAAAAAAAAAAGAAAAAAAAACCCCAAGCACTGTTCGGAGTTTTAACCAACTACTATGATGCTATTGAGAAGACTGGAATACAGGAGAAGAAAACATTCCTTGATTTTGGTGACATCTCATTTTGGGTAATGCTGAGGGCTCTCTGGAAATAAAACACTTGAATATGAATTGAATATTCCTTTGATTTGATGGGCAGTTTTGTCCAAAGGTAGATATATTTATACTAGATTATTCGCAATGGATTATAATACTAACAGAAATAGCACGAAGATTTGGTGAGGATTACTTTAAAAACGTTATAGAGACTATTTCATTGAAGTCTGCATTGTAGGCACAGCAGTGTTGAATTCAGATTATTGTGACAATCTGGTTTTGTCCACAAAATTTTCCAACAGGCTTTCCGAGAGAGAAAGTTTCAAATATTCTGGCTTTGGGACAAGGTCCCTGATTTTTATAAATTACAAATGAGAACTAGACACCTAAATGTCTTTGAGGATAGGGACCTAAGTATTTAAGCATTTACTGAATGTGACAGTGTAAGCCAAAAGATGCCTAATGATAGCTATGAAAATGTAATTAAGCCCTACTTCAGAGGGAGTGCTTAAGTCTATGCATGAGGCAATACTGATTGCCTTTGTAAATACGGTTATGAGCGCTGTAACTGAGAGGTTATTTTGTAACTTTTTAGTAGAAGGGCTTTAATACAGGATAAACCATTTTGCAATAAATAATTCCTTTTGGCATTTATTTTTATTTAGTTTCAGTTACTTAAAGGCCTTTTTATTAAATATTCAACATACATTTTTCTCTAGAAGTAAGTACACTAAAAATCAAATCTAAAATAAGCATTTCAAAGCACTGCTTCACGTGTATAGCTTTATAACAAATCTTCAATTTTACAAACATCTTAGCAGCAAAAAAAGCAGAAAAAAAGCATAACACTATCCATCACAAGTACAGTTTCATGAGGAAGCCTGTGAAAAGATTTTCTGCAGTTTGCACCAGCATTTGTGCTCCCAGGAGGTAAGCAGGTCACCAATTTAGTAAGTACTTATCAGTAAACAAGCTTTCAGGTTTTTTGCTGTACTTAGAGTGCTGACTTTCAGTTTTGCTTGAATAGATTATAAAACTAATTCTAAGATGAAAAACAAGCTTTTTAATCAGCTGTGACAAAAAATATATGCAGTCTTGAACAGCAGTTATGAAACATGGAAAGAAATCACCTCTTTATTTTCAATACCAGTAGAGTCTCATTTTCCATTCCCATGTGATTCTTGTTAGCTGAGTGAGTTGCCATAAATTAGTTAGATCAGATGAAGTCCGTAACACAGCCACAAATCCTTTTTGCTTCAAAGCGATCATTTTAAAGTATAAATTATCACAAGGAAGGCTTTTATGTATTGTTTCTGTTTATTCATTTTGATTTATAAAATAATTAAGGATAATGTGAGTATCAGAATCCTCCACAGCCAAAAAAATGTTTTTAATATGGGATGGGTATGCATTGTGGGCAGAAAAAAAAATAGCTTTTTTTTTCAGGAGAGAGAGTGTTTTTCTAGACTGAGTTTGACTTTTACTAGCAGCTTCCTTACCTAGCTTAATCAAACTGCAGAAAAAGTTCTGAAAGGGCCTAGCAAAGACAGAATGTAAAAAGACACGCATGACTTTCTGGGATTTAAAAAAAAAAGCAGAATGTTAAATTTTCTCCTAAATTTTTGGACCTTTCTTCACAAGGAATACAATTACCAACCTGAAAGTCAAGACTTCTTCCCATATAAGCTTTTGGTCATATTTTCATATTTATTATGTTGCATATATTAATGAAAACGGTGGATAAAGTCTAATTTTAAACAAGCAAATGCTTGTTCCAGCTTATAGTTGACAATAAGCAGCCACCTCAACATGACTAGCAACAAGTCTGCCTTTGAACATGCAACTAAAAAAATCAGAATATTTAAGTGGAATCAAAGCATAGACATGCCTCTAAGGCTAGATAATCTCTCACCCAGAACTGCTAACGTCAGACTATGAGCATATTTTAGTGTCTACAGTTTAATGAAATGGGCTTTTAATAATCTTCAAATACTAAGAGATGTCGTTCATCCTAAAATGTAACATCTAGCTGAAGGCCTCCCTCAAATTAACCAGCTCCAGCTTCTGACAAACAACTAATAAAATAGTTTTAACAGCATGCATTACAAACACAGGATAAGATGTTTTCCATGGGTGACTACAAACTAAGTGAAACTTGCTTTCTGGAACAAGAATGGACTAGCAAGAGTTGCCAGTTAGCATTTAGCATCATCGATCCTGAAAATATTCTCTTCATGCTTTTAAGTAACAAATGAAGTACATGCTACATACGCTTCTATATACAAGTGTAGATACATATATGTAAGTATATGCACACGCACGCACACAAACATGTATGCCCAAAGAGCAAGATTTTCAAAGTTGCATGTTGAACACTGGCTATCAAAACCGTCAGATTTTATTTATTTATTTTTTAAACACACAGTATGTTCCTAAGATTGGGAAATGGCAGTTTCAATTAAGGTTCAAAGAAGACATGACATTTTTCAGAATTTAGAGTGCATTGAACGTAGGTTCTGCAGCACTACAGGCATCAACGTGATCTTCTAAGAGCCCTGCTCTGCATCTGAGCTTGAAACACACACGTACTGTTGTTCAAATCCGTGAGAAGAGTTTTGGAGGCATATGATTAGACAGTGTGGCAAACCAATCTCTTTGCTATTTGGCTGCTGTGATGTGACAAAGACATTTGCTGTGACATTTAGGGGCATCAGCAGAAAAACGTCTTTGTGATTAAAATAATTGTTCTGGGAAAGAAGTGTCTAAACACTTTTTTTTTTCTGTTATTAACATTATGAAATAACTTTATCGAAAGAATGTAATACATGTTGCTCTAGTGTCTCACCTTGATTTGGACTTCAGAAGTTTAAATACTTAAGAAGGTTTTATGATTAGATTAGCTTCCTGGAGACCTGCTCTGTCTCCAGACAGAATTCTGTTTATGGGGAAAAATGCCCACAAGCAGAATGATAACAAACGCCATGTAAAATACTGCAGAAACTGGGGGATTCTTACCAGAGACTCTCAGAAGTTAAAGAACAGCAGTACTGCAAAAGTATATGTGTGTGTATGAGCGTATCAGCTAGTGTTTGCAGAACTGGGATGTGGATTTCTTACTTAGCCCCAAAACCTCAGGTACCACGCCCTAAGGGACTACGCCTGCTCATAAAGTTAACCAAATCCGTTAAGATTTCTAGCACTGAAGTGCTGCGTACAGCATTGCCGGGTCTGTAAAACAAACTAGAGCAGATTCAGCATTTAGTTAAGATAGCGCTCTTACTGACGTCTAATTACCATAATGAGATTTTGGCTACTGATACAGGCAGTCTGGACTGACAGAAGTGTCAGTCATGAAATGTTCGTCTCTGTCCTGATTGGCTTCCTTCTACGTTCCTCTTACGGAAGAACAGTGATCAGAACTTGGCCATAAAGAGGCAAAATCATCTTCCCTCCATTTTGCCCTTGGGAACAGAGAGAAGATGAGCAGGAATAAGAAGAGAGAAGCAGCTATACTGTCTCCCCACGTGGGTTTTAAAGACAGAACAGACAACGTATGGGAGGCTCCGGATCAGCTGTTGAGGAACGCACGAATCCCATTTTCAATTCTGCAGTGCTATGTGTATTATGGGGGAGAGGAAGACACATGCAAACTGCTGTCTCCTCTAAAGCACCAGAATGCAAAAAGAAAGTCCACTTAAAAATGAGAGGCAGAGGTCAAGACAACAAGACGTAGGGAGACAGATACAAATTACTGAATGTCTGGCTTACTGTGGGACTGGGAGAACCTAGCTGATAGCCTGGGAAAAACTTGGGGGTGGGCGATAACAGGGTAACAAACAGAACGGTGATATTGGAGGAGAAACTACAGACTCTCCTCGCTAGCTGAAGTGCTGTAAACCAGCCTGCAATTTGATCTGTCAGGTTTTCTAGCAAGAACCTCTATGGTGGGAGCCAAAACTGCATCACTGGAAGTTTGTGAGAGCTGGCACACACCAGGGGTGACCAGAGGGAATTGAGAATGGGAATATGGACAAAGAAATATGATATCTCTCCCCTGAATAATCTGAGGACAATTTCATGCCTCTTCTGAGACTGAGTAATGCTTTTTTATCACTTACGGCTGGCAATACATTTTTTTCCCACTCACTTTTTTACAGTAATAAACACTGATAATCACAAACAAAGCTGAAAAATACTTTTGGAAATACCAGATTGTGCAAAACTTCCCGCCCACTTCATTTCATAAGAGTCTTTATGAGCAACAAGAGGGTAGAACCGAGCCATGAGACACCACCTGCGTGGAGGCTGCACCCCACTGCTTCACATGGGGACAAGCCCCTTTCCTCAGGATCCAACTACCACCATGTGCCTTGCTGCCTATAAAAAGTCTCACTCACTGTTCATTGTCTCTGACCTGGTTTTCTTACCTAGTTTTATCCCGTTTTATTCTATTTAACTCTGTTATCTTCAGACAAGTACATTTCTTCTGATACACTCTGGCATACACAAAGCGATTCAAGCCCTTTATCTATGCAACGTACAAGTGAAAGCATACAACCCTTCTGCAGCTTACCCTTAATTTCCTGTCTCTCTGTATTTATTTATGCATTATCTATGAATTGGTGTTAAAGCCGAGAAGCAGTCAGGCTAAATTTGTATTCAATATGCCACGTTGTTGTGCTATAAACTAACGCACAAAAACAGGTGGTTACGTGCCGCCGTAGCGTCCATACTTTAAAGCACAGTTTCCAAGAGCTTGGATTTCTGTCACAGGGAGAGCGGGGATCTGAATACATCCCAGCGCGCTCCATTCCTGTGCCTGGCTGCCTGTCCCGCGAGGTGACGCGAGCTGCTTGGGGGCCTGGTGGGGCGAGGGAAACTGGGCACAAACCAGCAAGTCCCGAATGTCAGCGTGGAGAGAAAACTGAAGGAAAAGGTGTAACGGCGGGCGGGAGGCAGGAGGTTCCCCTTTGACCAAACTGGCATTGAATGGAAGGGCACATGGAAGCAACCACGGGTCGCTGGGCGCGTTACCTCTTACAGCAGGAAGCGTTTTGTCCCCTTGGCTGGGACGACAGGGGACCAAGCCGCTCCTTTTCCACACCAAACGAACGCGGAAATGTTTTCCCTGCCCGCTTTCGCTAAAGCCGGGTGGAAGGTGTCGGCGGGCCGGCGGCTGTCAGTGTGCTGTCTGCTCAGGTGCCTTCAGAGCCCTGCGCCGTCCTCGAAGCCGGGCAGGCCTTGCCCGCCCCTCGGCGGGGGAAGAACGCCGACTCCGCCGCGCTGTTCGCTTGTTCCCCGAGAGCGGGCTCCCAGCCCCGCCGCGGGCTGGCACCGTTGCTCGCCGGGTCCCGGCGGGGCTGCGGGGCCGGCACCCCGCGCTAGGCAGAAAGTTGAACATCCCCCATCTCTCTCACACACACACTCACACACACACACAGCCCGCCCCGCAGCGTTGCGGTGCCGCGGTGCC
>VZSC01004600.1:460614-474189 GCA_013398225.1 Steatornis caripensis
CCCACCCGCGGTGGGGGGTGGGGGGGGGTCCCCCCCTACCTCGCGCCGCGGTAAACGGGCGGGGTGGTTGTGCCGTTTGCGTTAGCGGGCCGTTAAAGCTGTAAATGGAAGCGGCTGGAACGCTCCCCGAGAGGGTAAAGTTTCAGGTGCCTGGGCTCTCTTTGCTTAATCCTGGAAAGAAACCGAATCCTTGGTAGTAAAGGTATTTATAGGCCATTCAGCGTTTACCCATTTGCAGCACCAGTGCGTGTGGAGCTACAAATCAAATTAACCCTTCCTGAAGCTGTATGTGCTTGCCCAGCAAGCAAGCCTTAAAATAACGGTGTTCTTACACAGTTAAATTACTTTCAGAAAATGATATGTGTTGTTTTAAGGAACAGCAACAAAAGTACTTGCATTATGGAATAATTAGAGCTGCTATGGGAAATTTAACTTTGAAAGTGTTGGGGTGGTAGTAAGCAGAACTTACATTTTATGTGACACATCTCGAGAATGTTGTTTTTACTTCAGTAGTGTAAAGACACTCTTGCAGCAGTATTTGGTGCTTTCCCACTGAAGTCTCAGTGGTGCCATTCCTGGGTTAAAGATCTTTTTCTCCTGTAGCAAAGTGTTTCTTCTAAAGTTACGAGCCTGCTGTGTTTCTCATACTAACTACTGCTCCTTCAGTTCATTGCTTGAAAGGATGGGAATTGCACTGGTGGGGTTGGGTGGCTGGTTTTTTTTTTTTTCCTTCCCCAAGACTTGCTTTTTTGCTCCCATGTTACGTCTTTTATCTAAGTTTCTGCAGCATGAGAAGAATGTGAAAGAAAAAATTTCCAGTGAGCTGTCTCCATAGCCATTCCTGGTTAGGCTGGGTGTGTTACCTCTTACAGCAGCACATGTTTCCCATTCCATACTTAGCTCACTTACAATTTGGGGCGGGGGGTAAGATGTGGGACGCGTACAACACAAAGAAAAGGCCGATTCATTTAAAGGGTGTGTAATGGTGTATCTGGTGAGTTGCTGGTTGGAGGTCAGAGAACTTAAATGTTGATAAAAACAATAACTTCAGGTCTGTGTGATTTCCAGCAAGTGAAGTTGCAGTTAGTAGCTTTACTGTTAGTTGCTTATGACTCTATGGACTGAGAGCACCGCCTTCCTCCTTTTCGTTTTCTTCTTACATCTAGTAACTACTTCCAGTGTTTGGTTTGATTTCCAATTTTAAAACCTCATAATTGAGAACAGACACTCTCTAAAAAGCTAGACAGGAAATGTTAACAATGTACTTGCTAATTATCAGTTATAGTCTGTGTTGCACTTGGAAAGTCTATTACCAAATCAGCTTTGGTGGCAGTATGTTAGGTGCAAGGTATCCTAATAAGTGTAAGGTCTCCAGTGACTCTAAAATGTTTCTCCAGTTTCCTGCTATAAAGCAGTATTAGAATTTAGATGTTAGCAGTAGATATAGCTTACATAAACATTTGTGCTTGTTATTGGACACAATTCCCTTGTCTAATCTCTATGATGAATAAGAAACGGGACCAGTTTAAGGATCACAGAATTGTTCCAGATGTTTATAAGCTTGAAGAGATCAGAAGATTCAATTTCCATGGTGATATTCATCACAAGTGTACCTTTTTTTTTCCCTAGCAGTACAGCCCACAGTGATCTCTTACTCCTGTTTATCTTTCATTTTTATAATCTAACTTTGAAATGCATTGCTTAAAATCAGACTGTGGGTTTCGGGAGAAATAATATATAAAAAATTAACACAGCTGTTTGTAAAAGTAAGCTGAGAAGAACTTGGGGAGATAGTGTTTGCAGGCCTGAGGATAATGTCATCTTATTTTAGAGTTTTCTGTAACCTGTCACCTATGTAATGCATTTCTGGAGCTGGGATGTTTCAGTTCTTTGGCCATGCGTTCACCTTGAACAACTTTGGATTGGAAGTTTTAGGAGGGCTTCTTGGGAGTGAAATGCTGGCATGGCCTTTTTAACCATGTAGTAATGGTAAGGAGGCTAAGTTGTTCTCAGGTGGCGCTTCTCAGGCCTGCAGAAAGGATCTTGTGAGCCAGTAGGGGAGTTCTTGGTGACTGAAAGTGAAGGTAGTGCACCAAGTCCTTGGAGACTTAAGGCATCGGATGCTGAAGAAGCTTTGAAAGCCATTATATCCTGCTTGTTTTTCACTCTGTTCATAGTAACTTCATACTTCAGGGGTCTGCTGCTTTCTGGCATGGTGTGGAGGAATTTTTTTGCCCTCCTGGATACAAAAATTGGTGCAGGTTTTGCCTTTTCATGAAACCAGAGAAAAGATAGAGCAGAACATGTTGATGTACTTGTCATATAAAAATATTCCATGCTCCTATTTTTTGAGGACTTAATCAAAAGATCAGAGCATGAATATTTTAGTAAGACGAATGGGCTGATGCAGGTAGCATTAATCTGGGCATCCTGCTGTCAGTTCTAGGTAAGATAATTGGAAAAAGTTATGAGAATTCACTTCATGTAAAGACAAAATAAAATCTTAAAATCAAAGCTCATTAGCACAATTTAAGGGAAAGCAGACTATCCAATACTCTTCTGTTAACAAACTTCTTGATAAAATAGTTTCTCATAGTATATTACAACACACAAAAATTAGTACTAGCAGTAAAATACCTAGTAAATTGTTCAAAAAACACAAAATGGTTGTATTGCAAAAGTTGCTGTCGGGGAATTGTAATGGAATTGGCTTGTCCCTGTTGCATCCCCATGGCGGTAATTACCAGCTCCAATGCTAACTCATCATTTTTCACTTCCACTGATACAGAATGGCTTGGGTTGCCTGAGCATTCACAGAAGATTCATGCAAATGCAGAGCTTAGGAGTGAGGAATGTAAGCTGTGCTGCCTCTGAGAGGCATTTCACTGGAGAAAAATTTAGTGGTCGCTGCAGGGGTTCCCTGATCATGATGTGATGACATGTTCAAATAGGTGTAGGAAAGTTATTTTTGACTCCTGTATATGACACACTGATTGTAGTATGAGAAAAGGTTTTTTAATAAAAAAATAATTCCACAAAAACTGAGATCCATGATGAATATATGCGGAGCTCAGCCAGTAATTTTTTCTGTGTGTTTTTTTTGTTTTTTTTTTTAAGTTACAGAAGTGACTTTGTTACTTTGTGTGAGTATATTCATGAGCAGAAAATCCCGGGTGCTGAAGGCCTAGCAGGGGAAGGCGCAACAAGAAAGGAGAAGTGAAAGCTATTAAAATTAAAGCATGTGTTATCTTGAGCAGAGAAGGTGATTAACCTCTGGGGATATATCCTCCACCTCTACAGGTGTTTGATCCAGCACTTGGTACTTCTTTTTAAGTTGAGCTTTATCCAAATGCATGTTACTGGACTGAATGCTTAAGAGCCTGCCATAAATCATCAGTCCAGTCATCTGTCTCGTGATCCCTTTTGGCTGTAACAGTATTCATTTGTGAGTCTTCTCTTAATAGGACATTTTCTACCTGCCTTTTCAGTTTAGTGCTTCATGTGAACTGGGCCTTCCCGAGGTTTGATGGACCACTCTGTTCCTTGTTGTTGTGAGACTTAGGCTGGGCATCCATCCTCCCTTTGTCCTGTGAGGGGGTGTTGGCAGTTCTTAAAATATCAGTGCTAAACCAGAATCCATATGGGTCTCAAGGTTAGTGGGTTAAAATTGATCCAGGCAGCTGTTAAGTTAGTATTACCAGATAGACAGTGTAAACCAACTGCAAATGTGTACATGCTGCAAGTTGCAGTCACTTCCCAAACTGTTACTAAACATGCCAGTCTAGTAAATGTGGGTCTTCAATGTATTGTACTTGATGTCATGCTGATTGAGCATGTGGAGAGCATAGTTTGGGAAGTGGATGTTGCAGAGCTTAATAAAACCTATCTTTGTGATTTAATTTCTCTGAAGAACATGTGGTTTCCATTGCCCACAATTTCTTTCCTGGCTATACAGTAAAATACCACCATCAAGTCTCAAATGCACTTGGATGCTTGCTATGCTAAAAGAATTGTTGTAAAAACCAATGTAAATACAACTCAAAGCAGAGAGCAATTTTCTTCAAGAAAAAATATCTGCATGTTATAAATACTTTCTCATCAATTTAAGAACGATTTAGATTTTATTATTACTGTTGCAGAGTTTAGTAACTGCAGATATGATTAGCAACAGAAAACTCTCTAGTTTTTTCAATTCATACACAGCCTTTACAAAAAGGGCTTAAGACCTCAGTTGTTCTTAACTTCTAGTGCGAAATTACGCGAATCTGGAGCAAGCTGCTGTTATGATGTGATGACTTTGCTTAGAAGAATGATTTGGCATGGTGCAACATTTGTGAGTAAGGACTGTATCCTCTCCCCATTTCCTTCTGCTAAGTTGCATGACTTGAGGTTTTCACTAGAAGACAACTGTTCTGGTCTTTATATAGAGAACACCAATTGTTAGGAATTGGCACTAAGCAGTGTTAAGTATGTACTCTGGACATGCTTTAATGCCATCAAAAGGTTTAGATACAATGTATAGTGGTGATACAGATAGTTAAATAGATGTATAGTGTTTTTTCTGCCTTTCTCCTCCTTGCACCCTCTGCCTTCTTCCACCTTTGTTGTCGTGGAAACTCTAGGTGACTAGAGCTATTAGCACCTATCCCAAACTGGATAACTGTGCTTCTCCCCTTCTCCCTCGAGCATCTGGAGACCTGGCAGTGTTCCCTGGGCTCATCAGTGCAGAGGGAAGAGCACAGGGTGCAGTCTGCCTGCTTGGCTGAAGCACACAGTGCACTCCCCTTCCACACCACGATGCCTGGTGAATGTTACGGTATGTCTGATGGGAAAACAAATGAATTGACAAATGGTTCTGCATAACAAAGTGTGTGTGCTGTATCAGAGGTAGTAGCTTGCTGATCAGGGGAACCGTGTCTGTCAGAGCAGCTCTGCTGTGCTCAGCACTGTGATGTGAGCGTGCCAGGGGACTGGGACAGAGCATTCACCGTGCCCAAACGTGTGCCATGTTGTCAGTGCTGAAGTGGCATTCATGGAGTGCTTCTGGGCAAGAAGATAAAAGTGGTATCTCTGCTGAATCTGTCTGAGCTTTAGTGGCATGCTGGTGTGGTATTGCTACCCCAGCTGCAAAGAGTTGGATCCCTTTCAAAAGTAAAAGAAATATCTTAATGGCTGCTGAAGTTGAAAATTTGGCTCTGATGAATCACAAATAGTGCGTTGCAGTGAAGAGGGATTGCATGTGATATCTCTGTTCCTAAAAGTGCATGTGGGAAGAACTGTGGGTCTTCTTCAAGAGAGCTTCAGGGACTGAGCCGAGGTACTGTATGACGGGAAAGGGGTGGGTTCATGGTCATAAAGCTCATGCATGTGTTAAAATAAATATCTTGTATACTTACTTATATGTACGTATTTTTACATACGAAATTTGGATCTGGATGGATGTACTTTTATACCACTTAAAGAAAAAATAAAACTGTGCTGATAAATCTGAATGAAACGGAACTAAAATGTGGACACAAACTGTTCAGACTAATTCCTGGCCTTGACTGTTCAGCCATGGCTTTCTGGGACACTTGTACCATGCAAAGCAATTGTAGGACAAAAGCTGGAAGAGACGTGGTAGCAATATCCTGCTGTTCTTGTTCGTCCCACTTCAAGACATAGATTTTCTGGATCTAATAAGCAGAATAAACTGCTGATTTTAGCCTCAATGTTGCGATATGGTGAAACTAGAAGTTTCTGGTAATGTTTACAATCACAGCCTGTAAACTGTCTGTAGAATGTAACTTTAAAGTATGTGACTTACACGTGTAAAATAATTTCATCACTAAAATAAAAATGATTTTACTGAGTTTAGGACTTCATCTTGTGCTTTAACTATTGTACTCAAATATTTTGTTGTTTTTTTTCCAAATTAGGCAGTTTGTTTTTTCCAAATTGTTATTTATGTTTCTGTTACTGGAGTTAAGTTTCCAGCTTGTTTTGTTTTTCTTTTGAGGTATTTCCATTATTTCTGTTGTACTTGACAGGCTTTATTTCTTTTTATCAGAAGGAGAATCTAACCATGCACCATGTAACTTCGTCTTTGTGCAGCAGATACCTTACTCTGTAGGCTGAAAAACTGGCTTTTGGGTAGTTAAGTGGATTCTGCCTCCCCCCCCTCCCCATTTATGCACTTAAAGAGCATGGGATCTGGTTCAGAAGTGCTGATCACTTGCAGCTTCTGTTAGTACTTGATCATTTCAGTCTGAACAGAGCTGGAGGGGAGGGAAATCACTCTAAAAACATTGCCAAAATGTCTCAAAACTTAGCTCCTATTAAGCAGTAGTCTTTGTTCAGAAATGAGCATTTCTTATTTCAATGGTAAAAGGTTGTTTAAACAGGAGTTAAGATATTAAATTTAATATCTTGCTCTTTAAATGTGTGGGTTTTTAATTGCCTGCCTTCTGTATACTGTTGCCTCGGCAGCAATATTTTTGTAGGCTAAGAAGTTTTGATATTTAAAATGTAAATATAAAGAAACACTATAGGTTTCTTAAACTAGCTTTAGAACTGCAACATTTGTAAACAACTAGCATCTTGCCTAGTTAAGTGCAGGTATGTAGATTTTCTTGTGCACTACAATGGATTCTATCCTGTGGGTGTGTACCCACGTCTTCTGATTAACTGTAAGACTTGCTGGACATTAAAGGTAATAGATTTATTTTCATTAAAGGGGTCTAATGCAACTTGAATCTCAAATTTGTTTGTGGTCATCAGCAATGGGAAAAAAAATGCGCTGGCATTAAGTATCTTGGAAGTATGAATGTCTTCCTTGTGAAAGCTAACCTATCTCCTACCGTGTACCAATGTCTGGCTGTGTGGTGCTCCATCCATTACTGAATCTATGTAATTACTTTAAATAAAACCCCTCCTCTTATTTCTGGAGCTTGATGGGCAATGTGCTGTTTTGTGTAATCTGGCAGAAGTATTGTACTGAATTTCAAGGTTAGTTTTATGCTGTCCTTATCCTAGATGATTGATATCAAGGAGCACAATGTGATTGAGTTATGCTGCAGCATGCAATCAGATACCCTAAATAGTATTATCTACATAAAGTCTTGGAAGTGGTTGCTGGGCTGTTTCTAAAGTGTACTTCGGTTTTGATATTGAAGCCAGAGTTTGGATCATCATTTTTAAAAATCAATCTAAGTCCAAGAGTATACTAGTTAACAAATTTATTTTGTGTTTGGAAGACTGATTGAATTGTAAAGAAATACACACCAACTAAAGCAAGTTTATATTTTTTGTAGCTTTCAGAAGCTCTTTGTACCTCTTGTTCAGTCAGTGTAGGTGGTCCTTATCAAACAGGAAGTGCACTCCTATCAAACTATTTAGGATGTTCGTCCTGCCTAGCAATTTTCATTTCTACCTTTTTTCTACAAGGAGAAAAAGGGGGGGAAAAAATTATGTAAATCAGCCTTTTCTCAAACCTGGTGTTCTACCTAAGTTTGAGATCATGGTGGAGAGGAGGAGAAGCTGTAAAGGATGTGAATTATTGAAAACTTCTGAATGGGCTGTGGTCACAAATAAACTTGCTACAGAGAATGTCTGGTATTGTTTTATTCAAAAGACAAGGCATATTTTAGGAAATACCTGACTTTTATCTTGAGGCGGTATATTAACAAGCAATCATTGAAGCAAAAGTGTTATTTAGCTGTAATTTTGTGACTTTGACGTTAACTTTTTGCCAGATGACGGAGTCTGCCCTTTTTGTTTTCTCTAATGCCAAGGCAAACTTGTTATTTTGATGTTTGGAATTTATCAAACTGCTTACAAATGGATTAATATGACATTTCAACTTCATGTCATAAGATCAGTAGCCTGCTAAGCAGGCTAGCATAATAAAGGTTGTCTAATAAATTCATGTTCAATAGTATTTTTGCACTTGATGATCTACGTCTGCTGCAAACAATCTTAATGAGCTGTTTTCAGCCTTGCATACTGCCTTTAAAGTGTGAAGCATAAATCTGTGACACCTGTGGCCTAAACCTATTTCTTTAGTCCCAAGTATGCCTTACAATTCTAAGGGCATCCTTTCTTTAGACTGTCTAGCATCACAGTAAGCACATGTTCCTGAAAAAGCTAGCAACTGGGAAAATTGTCTTCTATATAGCACTTCTGGTTTTGTTGGTTTTTCCATTCACAATAATTAGGTTAATTTAATTAAGCTTTGTGCGATCTTTCACCTTTTATTTCAAGTGTAATGTTTTGCGGAACACTAGATGAGAAATAACTAAGGATTGGCAGTGTTCACTTGTGAAATGTTAAATTCTTCAGTTGAACGGTAGCTGCTGCCTCAGAAGGATTTCTGGTTGTTGTGGAAAACAAGTTGCAGGGATTTAAACAATAAGAACTTCATAACCTTGCAACTCAGGAAACTCTCACTGGTTGCTGCTGGTCTCCAGCTCGACTGAAATGTTGGTGTGCTGCAAAAAAACCTGTGAGTCTGCAGAGGAGTTGCTGCTTGGTTTGGATTCTTTCTCCATAGGTTCCTGCACCAAACAGATGGGTGAGGAACACTTCTACTATGTGAGAAACTTCCTGGTTTGCTTCCTAATCCATCTTGGACTTGCTAAATTCATGTTAATGCAGTTGTATTTTTTCCCTCCTCTTAGGGATGCTGACAGCTGGTGACGGCAATAATGTTGTAAAATGCCCTGTCCTCTGGGATGACTCCTGGGTTCTTTGTTGATTTTTCATAGCTTTGAAGATTATCAGTAGTACAGAGAAGAGCTCCAGGTTGAGGCCTGGTACTACTGCAGCTATATATACTACTTGCTCAGCATCTGCATGCTGGATTGATAGAGCTGTGCATTGTGGATGTAACCTGAGGCTGCTTCTGTTGAGGTAGGCTCCTGCATTCCAGTAATCACAGAGAATTTGGTTCATTAGAGATAATTAAAGGNCTACTTGCTCAGCATCTGCATGCTGGATTGATCAGAGCCGTGCATTGTGGATGTAACCTGAGGCTGCTTCTGTTGAGGTAGGCTCCTGCGTTCCAGTAATCACAGAGAATTTGGTTCATTAGAGATAATTAAAGGAAACACTGAGTATTAATTGGATGTAATGTCCTACAGTAGAAGTTGCTAAACTTTCCCTACCTCCTCAGGGAAGAAGAGAACTATTTATTTAACCAGCTGGGTAAACATGATGGCCCTCGGGCAGTATTCTCCCTTCCTGCTGAGCTGTCCTGTATGATCTTGCCCAGAATTGTGGCCTTGTAGGCTTCTACCAGGTGTCCTGCTAAACAGAAATGAGTCCACAAAAGGAGTGTGAAGTTACAATTTGCATGGCGGTGTAGAAAACTAATTCATCATGATGATTGCCATTTGGCTGATGGTTAAACAGAGGCATAGATAATACTAATGCATTCTTCCTGCAAGATTGAAAAGTCAATTAAACCCCATGCAGCTGAGACAGATCCCTTTTCATTAAGATTTCTTTTGAGGCTTGTGTGACTTCCTCCAGATAATGAATTAGCAACTGGGAATGGAATACCAAAGCCAGTTTCATTCTTTAAATTCTTAATACAAACTTCCTCAGGATAGTTTGGGGAAAAATCAGCTACAGTGGATTTCCCCTTATCCTCCTTTAGAAATTTACTCTTTAAAACAAAAATCCTGACTAGTTTAGACTTATGTAAAATATTCTGCTGGAAAGTTCTTAGTCATGTGGTATGTCAGGATTTCAATCATCTGATGTGGGAAAGAAGAGAAGGTACAGTTCATAGACACGTGACCACAGCAGTCAAACTACTAATTCACATTCAAAACATAAGCATTTGCCAGGAGGAGTTTAAAGCTTCTGCAGATCTTGAATAGTTTTTTAAAGCTCCAGAGCTTAAGTTTTATGAAAGCATGGTATTTCTGTGGCTATGCTTTTTAAAACAATTATTTCTGCTTAATTGCTATTAACAATCTTTCATCTCTTGTAGCTGTTGTAATTTGAAAAATACTTCTGAGTTTTAAACTACTCACTTCCTGAAATTGTTTTGCAAATTATTCATTATAGAAGTCATAATAATGAAAGGGGCTGCTTTTTGAAGTCTGAATGTGTATAAACACTGAAATCCCAACTTCATGATGAAAAATGAGCCTAATACTCCTTGTTCCGGAATGTCATACACCTTCTAACATCCTGAAGAGATAAGGCTACATGTCAATCAAACTAGAGAGATATGATATTAAACCTCATGCGTTGTCTTTCATGAGTACCTCTCTTACAGCTGGCAAAAAGGATTCTTTATTCTATCTGAAATTGAAATAACTTTTGCAATAACATGTTCTTTAAGAAAAGTAAATCTAATGAAGAATTGCAGCTGTGGAATTGGGAGTCCAGCTTCAACTAAGCTTGGGATTAGTTGCCAGTACATGCTATAACAGGGACTGATGGGGGAACGCTTTCCTTGATATAGGTCTACAGAAAATCCCTGAAAACCTTCAGGTTCTAAGTGAGAAAAAAAAAAAGGCAGGTAGCATATCTTAGTTTCCCAGACTGTGAGAGAAAGGCTAATTGAGTTACCTGACTTTAGCAGGGTGATATGTTGCAGTTCTGACTTTGCAGTGTTGATTAACGACTGTTAATCTACTTGTAAGGAGGCAAGATTAATCTGCTTTATAGTTAAAATGTGGATGGCCATTCTCTGATTAAATCCAGCTTTACCTCCTGGTTACACTCTGACTGAGCCTAATCTCCTGAGCAGGCTTTCCTCTCACTTCAGAGGATGCTGCGGTGTACCCCAGAGCTTGACTTACAGCTCCATCATAGTGGAGTTGAGCGTCCTGTCAGAACTTGATGCAACTTCCTGAAGTTAACAATGCTTATCAGTAAAGTTCCAACTTTAGCACAGGCTGCTCTTGCACAGTGTGGCTACTAGCAGCATGAACTGTAGGTGGGGCATTTGAATCATAGAATAGTTTGAGTTGGGAGGGACCTTAAAGATCATCTAGTCCCAAACCCCCTGCAATGGGCAGGGACACCTTCCACTAGACCAGGTTGCTCAAAGCCCCATCCAGCCTGTCCTTGAACACTTCCAGGGAGGGGGTATCCACAGCTTCTCTGGGCAACCTGTTCCAGTGTCTCACCACTGTGGTGAAGAATTTCTTTCTAGTATCTAATGTAAATCTACCCTCTTTCAGTTTAAAACTGTTGTGTCTTATCCTGTCATTACATGCCCTTGCTAAAAGTCCCTCTCCGGCTTTCTTATAGGCCCCCTTCAGATACTGGAAGGCTGCTATAAGGTCTCCCCAGAGCCTTCTCTTCCCCAGGCTGAACAACCCCAGCTCTCTCAACCTGTCTTCGTAAGAGAGATGCTTGATCCCCCTGATCATCTTCATGGCCCTCCTCTGGACTCTCTCCAATAGGTCCATGTCCTTCTTCTGGTGGGGGCCCCAGAGTTGGACACAGTAGTCCACATGGGGTCTCATGAGCGCAGAGCAGAGGCAGAGAATCACCTCCCTTGATGTGCTGGTCATGCTGCTTTTGATGCAGCCCAGGATACGGTTGGCCTTCTGGGCTGTGAGGGTACATTGCTGGTTCATGTTGGGCTTCTCATCAACCAGCTTCCCCTCAGGGCTTCTCTCAATCCATTCTCCACCCAGCCCGTACATGTGCTTGGAATTGCCCCAACCCATGTGCAGGACCTTGCACTTGGCCTTGTTGAACTTGATGCGGGTCTCGTAGGTCCACCTGTGGAGGTCCCTCTGGATGCCTTTCCTTCCCTCCAGCATGTCACTGGCACCACACAGCTTGGTGTTGTCGGCAAACTTGCTAAGGGTACACTAAATCCCACTGTCCTTGTTACTGTCAAAGATGTTAAACAGCGCCAGTCCCAGTACCAACCCCTGAGGAACACCAGTAGCCCTAGCTGCTAGACAGTGTCCCCAAAAAAGCATGATGGTAGCTGTTGGCACTTCTGCAAATGGAATAACATGTGAGAAACATTGTATCGTAAAGGAAAAAGTATGGGCTGTAGTAGCACCCCAGTGATTGAAAGTAGTGGTTGGGTGTTCTTGTAGTGGGATTCTAGTAGAGAAGGGAAAGGCTTCCTTGTTTGTTGCAAATGCTCTGGCTGCAGTTCCTTGGCAGAGCACTGTTGATAAAGGAGTGATGAAGACTTAAAATAGACAAATGTATTCCCTGCATACCACACTATGAATGTGTGGCAGATAGTGCTACTGTTGGAGTGCTGTATTAGTTTAAAAAAAAAAAAATCCTGAAGCTGTAATTGCTGAATACTACTATGACAAGTGTATCCTATGAGCTTCTACATAGACAGTTAGAAACCTTGCGAAGAGGAAGGTATGTTATGTTAAAATCTAAATTAATTGACAGTGACTGGATGGGGAGGAATATGTAGTTCTCTGTCACCATTTAAGGCTGGGCTGGCTATTTGTAGGGAGAGCAAATGTTCTCCATTAACCTTTTCCCTTCCTGAAGGGAAAGCGAAAAGGGAGGGTAACTTGTACATTGGAATATATTAAAGCAGCTTTAATGAAACAATAAAAATTAACAATAATATCAACAGGGAATAGTGAAATATGTAAGTATATACAAACCCAATATTGCACACCCCCTGCCCTGATGACGATTGTATTACCATTGCTGCTGCAGGGCGGGCCCTGGGAAAGTCCCAGACTGCACTCAGTGGCAGTTGGCAACTGGATTCAGGAACACATGGATTGGGATTGAAGGCAGAAGAATAGGACATAGTCCTCCTCAGATGCTGGCCATGGAAGAAGAGAGCTTGACCCTAGTGATCCCTCAGCTTTATACTGAGTATGATACGTATGGGATGGAATACTCTGTTTGGTCAGCTTTGGGTCACCTGTCCGACCCGCTCCTCACTGCTGGAGGGTCACAGGTCTGACCCCTATTCCGCTCTTTAATTCCTGGCACAGAAGAAGTTTAGCAGCACTAAGCAATGACCTTGGTTTCCATAGGAATAAGTATAAGCAAGAGCTTTCTGCATACCATTGGTACTACTGCTCCAGCACTAACTATAAACATGGAGCCTTATAACTCTTAGAAGCAGACACTGTCTGAAAAACATGCTGTTAGTTTCAGAGAGTGCCGTCTCTTAGAAGAGACTTAACTGAAAGGTAAAATTACTAAAAAGAAAATTGGTTCTGTCCTAGCTCAAACCAGGACACTCTCCTGTGACTTAGAGGAAGAAAACCAAAAGTTTAATTTCACTTTAGATTCCTTATTAAATATTTTTGTGTAATTCAATTAGAGTGCTGCTGGCAGCTGTTTACAGAACACTTGTCAAGTAAACAGTGACTTGGTGTACTTTTGTTTTCAGAACTTCAAGTGCCAAATAATTTAAATCCAGTCAGATCCTAAAACTGGCACTGGAATTAAACCTGCTTTTTCTTTTTTTTATAAGTCTTTACTGTGTAGGAACTGACTTCACAGGTTTTTCATGCAGCCGTGAGTGTAACTGGAATGAGGATATCCCCCTTACAGGATTGTTGTGAACCAGAGATTGCATTGATTTACCTTCAGTGCATGTGCAGCTTGTTTAATGAGGTC
>VZSC01004600.1:485256-500458 GCA_013398225.1 Steatornis caripensis
TTCCTGTGCGACCTGCTCTAGGCTAACCTGCTTTAGCAGGGGGGTTGGACTAGATGATCTCTAGAGGTCCCTTACAGCTTCTACCATTCTGTGATTCTAAATTAGTATTTTACTTGCAGAACCACATGTCCTGCTGTCAAGTTTCACAGCAGATTGTGATACTAATCCCGCTTAAACGGTTGTATAACCAATTAGTGTTTCGTGTTATCAACTCACTGTAGCCTTTGGAGAGTGTAGTATTCAAGTAACACTTTGTTTGTGGCGAAGTTTGCATAATGAAGGACGGGTGTTAGAATTTTGGTCCTTTCTGTGTGTGTATTTTTATAATTAAGAAGTATGACGTTGTCTTTGTATTGCTAAATGCATTGTTTAACTATAGGTACATATAATGCGGAAATCTTGAATAAAAAAATTTCTAATCCTCAGTCCTATATTTCTCTTACCAGAAGATGACCAGCTACTTGAAGAGACTCTATTACCCTAGAACTGGCTAGATCAATTAGATAATGAAACACCTGTCTAATAGCAAGAGAGGCTTTAAAAAAAGACAAAAATATAAATAACTACATAGTATGGAAATCTGGATCCTCATTGCTTCACAAGATAGTTCTTACAAGAAGAAACCAATACACTTCTGGCAGCAATTTTCCAGTGGTATAAAAAATGGGAATCTAAGTTTTGTGAAGTGAAAATATTCTGTGGGAAATGATAAAGTATTAAGCTGCTTCATTTTAGAAATAAAGTGGGTCTCTTGTTGTTGGTGTCTTAAGGAGTACCTGGCCTTTTTGAGATCATAAAGGGCTGATAGTTCATGAATGCCGCTTCACCAAGTGACATTTATCTTAATTGAGGTTTGGAAGTAATTTGATTAGAGGATAAGTCTTTTTAAGGCTTATGTTTACTGTTACATTCTCTTGTTGAGATTTGTGGAGTAAATCTTATAATGTCAGTATGCTGCAAGTGAAGCTTTTTGAGCCCACTCCTTTAAAGCTAAAGATCTGAGACTCTTGGACTGTGTCAGGTAGTTTATATGCATTTAAAGCTTCAGAGTATGTTTTGAAAAATATATTTGGAGGTTTTGACACTTTCTGTGTTGCAACTTTTGAATATATTCAAGCTGAGCATAAGACTTGAACAACTACTAGACAGTTTTAGTGGTCAGTGCCACAATATGGTAGCAAACCCCATCAAGCTACCCTTTCAAAAACGAACAAAAAACCCAACAAAAAACTTTAGTTCAGAGCTGTTGGAAGCGAGGATCTTAAGCTTCCTGTGTACTTGCCTGTTCTCTGATCGAAGCTATTAAAGGCAGATCCAAATACTTCAGATAAAATTCTGCTTCTGCATCCATAAGGATTGACTGGAATGCAGTAGGACTCCATGTTGATAAGAAAAGGGGAATCACTGTTTTGTATAGTAGACTTGACTTTTTTGTTGTTTCTTTTTTAATCAGAACTTCATTTAGATTATTGTCATTTTGTACCACAGTGTAAAACCCACTTAACTGTATGCTAAGCTCATGTAGCCTGACTTCTGGCAGTGATGAGATGGAGCCCTCTCCTACCCACAGGCCTACGTGAGTGCAGTTCAGATTTTGACTGATGGCCAGATATAGCCTCTGTTGTCTGGAGGTGGTGTAGGCATGAAGATTATTAGTATAGGGGAGGAGAGTTTCCCAGTCTTGGGTCTGCTTTGCAATTTTGTGTTTTTCAACTATATTATCCACCTATCTGCGTTCCCTTACAAGATATGTACTCTAGCATAGCAGTATAAGCAGTTCAATTTTAATAGCTCTTGCTGGAAGAGGTTAAGAAGAAAAGATATGGAAAAATCTATTCATCTTTAGAAAGATTTCTTTTTAAGTGCTCTTCCATAACAAGTTGTTTAAATATTTAATGTAATGTAAACATAAACAGATACTCTTTTACAATGAATAACTTCATTAAATATGTATTCAAAGCAGATGCATATATTTTATAACATGACAGTAGGACTGGAAGGTGCTTATGTAAGGAGGAGAAAATGTATTCTGTAAAATGATCGGATAATAGATATGTAAGTTTCTAGCTTGCAAGCTATTTCTGAAGCACTAATGGAACTGTAGACCTCATAAGCTTTGCAGCAGAGTATTTGAAATCTTCAAACTCAATGGGGCACACATCATAACTTAGTGTATATAAACAGGAGTATATTTACATTGTGACTCTCTCAGTCTTGCTTACGTATGTGCACAATTGAATCTCTCATGAGGAATGTAATTTACAACCTAGTGAAATTCTCTAGGCTATAAATTTTGGTAAGCAGCTGCTTTTTCAAGGCTTGTGTCCTGTATGTCTTTCTGTAAACCTGCTTTCTCAAATGCGCCTTTCCCTGGACCTCTCTGACTAACGGGAGATCCCTTTTGATTTACCATTTGTGCTGTAAATTCTCCTCACAAATCCCTGTTCGTGAAATGCTTGCTCCCTCTCTTCTTTAATGCTACCTATAATGCACTTTTATATGTGGTAGCTTGCTGCCACACTGCTGCTTGCCGTGAGTGATAGCGTTTGTTCTCAGGCTGGCTGGCGATGACGGCCTTTTCACTTGCATTTGATTGCTAGATTACGTATTTCTGCTTTGAAGCACATCCATGTGACTCTCCTAATCACAGTTAGTTATATGTCTCTACTCCTGATTTTTGCATAGCCAGTACTGGATCTCAGACATAGGATCAACAGGAGGAGAGTTTAAAATACTGTTGAAGGAAATTATTAAACTGTGAAAGCCCTGAAGCTGCTGCTTTTGTCTTAACCCTCTGTACAAGTTCACTTTGAATTGGTTTGGCAATGGCCCTTTCTGGTCTAGAAAATCTGTGAAACTGGTGTTTCCCTCTAGACTATGATCCCAGCTGGATTCTATCTTTCCCATCAGAAGAGACTAGTGTTGGGCTCAAGGCTGTGAGATGTGTTGCACTTGGCTTTTCTTTCAGAAAGTACTTTTACATCACTCTAGCCTGTTACTCTCTTTGAATCAGTTACAGTCAGGAGTGAAGCCTATGTGGAGCAGTAAGTTGTGATACTGCATGCAAGCTTAAACTTGTCATGGCTCATCTATGGGATTTTTCTTGTCAAAGCTGTTTTGTACTCCCTCCCCCCGCAATTACCCATTACTATACCTCTGGAGTCTAATCTCAGCCACGGAGAAAATAACTGAAAGAAAATAAAATTTCCTACTGGAATTAATGCTTTTATATATCCACTAACTATATAACTGGCCTACTTGTTGACATGAAGAAAAACGTCATGAGGAAATGAATAGCAAGCCTTGGCAGTCATTCAGCACAGCAGTCCTGTGATGGCTGAGACTGTGATGGGCGTTGTAAGCAACTTGCTTACTCTTCTCCCAACCTCATCCTTTGC
Organism: Steatornis caripensis; assembly: GCA_013398225.1. NCBI lineage: Eukaryota > Metazoa > Chordata > Aves > Caprimulgiformes > Steatornithidae > Steatornis > Steatornis caripensis. The sequence continues at coordinate 488,655 of VZSC01004600.1, forward strand.
CCAAATACCTACCTCTAATGAAACATACCCTTCTTAGTCTTGTGATTTTTTTTTTCTTCTATTAAGCTTGATTTTACACCTATTTATGACCCCTTTCTCTGCTGCCTCCCCTGCCCTGTGATGAGTAGGAGTGTAGTGTTGCCTTCTGCAAAATACAATTGGAATTAATGTCAAAATTTTGATAATGGGAAGAAGGTTTTTAAATAGTTTTTTCCCTTTAACTTCTGTGCTTCAGAGATTTGTCGTAGTACTTGAAATATCCCAGAATAATGTTTTTCTAGTTTTTAACCTAGAAGAACTGAGAATTTACTTATGAGTATGTTCATAGCACCTCTTAATGTTTGGGGTTTTATTATTGGAGCAATTAATAGGTGATAATACCTAATCTATAATTAATTTTAATGAATTTAAACTGAGAGTCCACAATATAGTGAATATTCTGTTGGGTATTGCCAAATAACTGTTCATTTGTGACTGATTCGGTGGCACAAGCAGAGCTGCAGATGTGGTCAGCTTTGTTCTTGCTCTATTTGTTCTTTAGCTTTACATTTCATTGTCTTGTAAAAGTTACGTAATTGTAATACAGTTGTAAACAAATCCAGGCATTTAAGAGCTTGAAAACGATCTACTGAATCAAAGCACAGTAGTTGAGACCTATTGTGTGTGTGGGGAATCATTGCATCAATGTTCTATTGAGGTAGTTTTGCTTAATTTAGGTTTTGTGAGAAATGTTCTACTGTTCATAACTAATTACTTATCAATGGGAGCTATGTAAAATAAGACTCTGCCCTCAAGTCTATGCCACTGACAATGAGGATAATTATCAAGATGACACATCAATGATGAATATTATGTTGTTGGCAGCACACATTGTCCTTGTAGAATGACAGAAAATTCAGTTTCTCCTGTATGCTTTGCCTGAGGTCAGAAGTACCACTCTTTCTTTTAAAAACTGAGTATTTTTTCCTCTTTTAAAATAACCACCTTGCTTACTTTGAGTATTTACTCACAAGCACTGAACACAATCACTAGAATGTAGTGGTCAGAGTGATGTGAAAAAGGAACCATAAAAGCAAGAAAGATAAATTCTACGTATTTATAAATATTTAAATGCCTCTTTTAGCAAAATATCTAGAATGCAATGTACAGCATATCTATGGTACTGTTTTTAGCTAGATCAAGAGATAATTTTAAATTGTTTGCCACGTGGTTACTAGCACTGAGAAAGGGAAAGCAAGCATGGATTTCATGCTGTCAGTCTGAATGAAAACATGAAAACCTTTAGTCAATAACTATCCTTCATTAACCACCACACCTCCAGTGGGGGTTTTGTATCATGGCATTATATATCTGTTGAAACACTAGTAATTCCCCAGGTTTGTTTATTTGTGTCATCTTGCTGAGGCTTGGGGCCCAAATTTTGGTGATTACCCAGTGTTCAGTTAATGAAATTCACCTTGGAACTGCCAGCCAGGACAATGAATATCCAGCCTTATGTTATACTCTTAACCTGTTTCTTTTCCAGTCCAGTGTAGCAAGAGGGTAATTCTGTCCAGTTAAGCTCTTCTGTCTCTTGTAGAAGGTGGTCGTGCCCTCCTGTCTCTCTTCAGAGAGCATCCATGTTGTTTTACACCCACTTCCTGAGCATCTGTGCCTCAGGGGCAAGAAAGGCATCACTCTCACTCCCCAGGGTCAGGAGCCTGTGCAGACCCACCGGCAGGGAAGTGGGCCCTTTGGCCCATCCCTGGTGACTCTGCCTGGCTTTCTGCAGGAGGAGGGCTAGCTGATCTTCCAGATCCTGAATAAGATCCACTTGCATCATTAAGTTCTGATATTTTATGTGTTTTTGTTGGATGATGTTAATATTTATGAAGCGCTTTCTATTCAGAAGTTAGGGCAACACAGAACACCTTTGGGAGCTACTGTGCTATTACTACCTTACCTTATAGATGAGAAAGTAAATTGACTTGCCAAAGGCCGCTCAGTCTCTAAGGGAACCAGGAATATAACATGGATCCATCAAAGGGTCCTTTTACCTACACAGTAATACCTTTCCTTTGGACATAATAGCAAGAATATTTGAAACATAATCCTGGTAAGAACTGGAACTGTTAAAAAGTAATGCAAATACAAACCATTTTTCTGGTGCAATTATCACATAGAAGCAACCACAAGAAAGCACTGTGCAGTGAGTTCCTTTCTATTAGTAAATTAGTGCCTCAACCATGCCATCTGACTGCCTGCCAACTGAATTTTACTTAATGCTGAATGAGCCTGAGGCAGAGATAGTAGGTCCTGTGCCATTTGTAAAGCCAGCTTGGTTCTCCAACTATATGTTTTTCATTTTGTTTCAGTGGTTTTGTCCAAAATAGTCTGCCTGTGGCACTGGACCTAGAAATGAGATGTTTGTGAGTATAATCCCACCTATTCTGAGTAGGAACTGATTTGCAGTATTTGTGTTGCTAGGCTTTGACAGGTTGATGTAGAAGAAAAAAAAAAAACAAGTTTGTCTGATTGGCAGAGAAGAGAGAAAGCAGCGCTTGTATCTGTTTCTCAGTCAGGGATGAAGATGCCAACAGCAGCACAGAAACAAAAGGTTAAATGGTTTGAAAGTAAAAGTTTTCATCCTTAAACTACATTTTTTTTGGCCTTTTGGATCAGGATTTGTCCATTTGCAACTCTGAAGTAGATGCTATAAGGGGGAACATATTTTAGAGAGGGAATACACCTGAAATAGGAACTGTTTTCTCAAAAAACATCAAAGATCGTCCTCTGCCACTTTCAAAACTGGCCTCATCTACTATTGCAGCAGACATGTGACACCAGTCTTAAATGAGCCACTCTGGTGAGAAATACTAGATCTATCATTATGTATTATTGATGTGTCTTCCCATTAAGTACTCTTTAACAGCATTATGTTAGGATCGTATACCTTTACTACAGTGTTTTACAGTGCCTAATGTGTACCACATGGTTGCATTAGTGACTTAGTGCGTAGAAGACTTCTTACAGTGCAGTGCTTCCATAGGTTTGCATCAGTACAGCCTTGCCTTTGTTGTGAAAACAGTATTGCCCACAATCTACAGCCTGTATTAAAGTTTAGGAAGTGCTGTACATCAAGAATCATGTGAACTGCATTGCTTATTTGTGGCTTGCATTTCAGCTTTCCCAGTGTTCTTCCAGTTGCTGCTAATGGCTTTTATAAAAGCTACAGCTGAAATACTTAGCAATAATTCGAGTAGGCACCAGAATGTGCAGTGCCATGGTACTTGTCTGATCATCTTGCAAAGACTTCTGCCAATTTGTAAATTTTCCTTCAAGACTCTTGGTATGGCCTGAGTTTCCAAATCAAGATGCAGGAATAAATATAGCTTGAGGCTAGTGAGCTTACTTGAGAAAAATGACACAATTGCCCTTGTGCATGTCTTAGACTGGAATGCTTGCATGCTTCTCTCGGGCACTGTGGATTGTTCTAGTGAGTGTTTAGGGGTGATCGGTCTTCCCTTGCTGGGCGCAAGAGTAGCAAATTGTGAATTGCTTTGTTGAGCATGTGGATACACAAGGGTTGGATTTGCTGACCCTCTGTCTTCAAAGCCCTGCTTGCCAGCATTCTCAGCTAAAGTGTATTGAAATGTCTCAGCAGATTTTTTCAGTGCAATCAAAACAGAATCGCAGGTGATGTGGACCCTTGGAAGGCAGTACATAACATAAGTAAAGGTGGTGGGTTGTCAATTTGCTAAATGCCAGGCAGTTTGAAACCCCTTTATTTGGGTAGAGGAAATACAAGTCACCAGACCTGTGACTTGTATTAATATAGCAAAACTGAGATTGATAGATTGATGCTGGCATGCCTCTCTGCCGCCAGCTGCCTTGTAATGACTTGCCCAGCTGTGATACAAGTAAGAATAATTTTGAGGCTTTATATTTAATTTTAGAGTGCTTGCTTATGTTTTGGTAGTATTTTATTTAATAGTTTGAATTGTTTTTAGCATTCCTGAATATTTGCAAATATAATTTTGGACCTAAGAGAAGCTAGGTGATATATCTGAAATATCTTAAGGAATCTGCCACTGGTCACTCCAGGTGCCAGATCAAGGATGAAAGAATGAAAGACTCCACAGATTGTTCCGTTTCTCTTTTAACCCTGTGAAAGTCCTGTAGTGGGTCAGTGCTAGAGACAGTCATGACTGGTGATGAACTGAGGTCAGAGAAGTAGATGGCATGCAGATTTTCTCTATTTCCATTACCATCTCTATACATTATGTGTATTAGGATAGAGGGCTGTCACTGGCCTGCTGGTGCTGTCCTGTGGTTATTGTAGCTAGAAACACTAGCAAGCCCTATTGGTACCCACTCCACCTGAGTGGGAGTTGAGCTGAGGGTCAGTGATGGCTGAGCCATCTATTTCAGCATTTAACCAGCTTCTTTCTCCAAGCTTTGTGGTTTTTTGTATGTTTTGTGCTCTGATATAGCTAAGGTGTTACTAGATGGGAAATCAGTGCAGCGTGAACATAATATAGCAATAACGTTCATAGCTTCTAATTCTGTGATTCCTGTGTCCCCTACTCCAGCTCACTGTACTTTGAGATGTCTCAAATCTTCAGAGGTGTTTAGGCAAAAGTGATTTACTGCTCAGATGATAAGTGACCGAGAAAGGGAGATGGGTAGAGCTGGGAGAAGAGTTGGCATTGCATGTGTTGTTGCCAGGGAAGGGAGAGGTGTTTCTCTTAGCTGCTATTTCAGCCTCCAGTCCCTCAGCAGCAGTACCCAGGAGCAAGCTTAATTTTTGTGTATTCCAGTGTCCTGGAAAGTACAGCAGAGCCAAGGGTGTTTTTGCTGATAGGGCAAACATTTAGTTGCCAATGACTGCAGCTTGCCATGCCTGGCAGTGCGGGGACTTTTTCTGCTGCTTGGTCTTAGGCTTTTCCCAGTTAAAGAAATGAGCCAGAAAGAAATGAGTTCTTGGTGTGTGGGGAAACTTCGGTCAATCGTAGGGACAAAGGATTAACTTTTGTGGTTAAATAGTTCACAATTTCTGTTTTCTCTGGATTGATTCCAGGGAAAATAAGGATATGCTTCTCATTACCATCCCCCTTTTGGAAACACTCTCTTCCATCCCCTGTGTTTAATCTGCATTGACTGAGTATTAATCAGGGCTTATTCCCAGGTAAGTTAAGAATTCATGTGTATGTTTTTGTTAGTTTTTGCATGGTGTGTGGGTTTTTTTTTAAATATAGCGCTTATGTGGACTTGACTATTAAAAACAAAAACCCTTAAAATTCAATATGTCTGAGATTATTCTTGGATCTACTCCTGCCCTAGTGCTGTTGTTATTCTTTATTCCCATCAGAAGCAGAACTCAGTGAAGTCTGCTTTCAATTTGTGCTCTTTCAGAGAATGGACCTATTCTTTCTGGCAACCTTAAATAAGTCTGATTGTTCAGTCTTTGTATTGGCTTGATTGTCTTCTGTAGCAGTGTCATGGTTTCTGTAATACCCTCTTTTTAATAGTAGAATGACCAGAACAGTACAGAGCAACCTTTCAGAAGGTTAGAATGGCTCTGTGAGCTGTGTGAATTGAAGCACTATAGGTTTTGGGGTGGTTTTTTCTCAACTCTTTATCTTAGTACTGTTTCAAGAGATGGTGAACAGCTGGGTCTGGAGAGTTTCTAAGTCAAGTATTCATCTGCTTTGAGGATGGGGGATATGGGGAAAAAAAGATGAGTAGGAAAGAAAGAAAAAAATCCACTGCATCCTGCTTTTTTTTTGTTTTCTATTTGTCAACAGATGTCTAAAAATCTGTTAACTCATAATGTTTCTCATCTAAGTTGAAAATATATCTTTTTAACATAAAGTCAGCATCAGGATCTTTTACTGTGTTTTAAGCTGCAGCAGGTGGGACTTAAAAGGAACAGTTATCTGATTAGGCACTTGAGGCTTCAAATGCCTGTGCAGGTACCTGTCTGTGAATGAAAAGTTGTCTGGAGACAGTTTAGTCTGCTTATTTGATGAATCTTTGCTTTTCTGCCTTCTTTCTGAACTGCAGTTTTAAATATCCTTCTGTCCTTTAAAAATATGAATAAAATCTAGTTTTTTAAGTCAATTTCTCATAGGTACGTACTTTTTTTGGTGAACTCAAGAGAGTCATATTGGTAAATAATCCAGTTCAGTTTATAGTCTGAACTTCTTAGGCAATGTGACAAAAAAGGTAAACACATTAATACATCCAAGAAATAAAACATTGAAAATTAAAAACTGCAGAGATAAACAGCATTAAATCATGGGTATGTGCTTAGGGTTTTTTCTCAAATAAAAATGTTTTCAGTTCTTTTAAAACACATGAAGACTTGAGCAGCCCTCTGGTTCCTCAAGGGAGTGGTACAAGTTTCAAGAAGAAGAGTGTGTGGTACAGCCAGGACCCTACTCTGATGCCTTAGAAAACAAGTTCATTAGAGGGTGCTACACACTCAACCTAGGGGATCTTGGGTTGGCTCACATACTTTTATAATTAAAGAGCACTATAAGTGCCTGGTCTCCAGTTGACTCAAGAATGTGAGTTAAGAAATTTACTGGAAAGCCAAAAAATGAATTATCAGCGGCTTTTTTTTCCACATCTATTCAGGATTAATTTGTTTTTTTTAAATTAAAGTACCATGTGTTTCTTCCAGCATGTAGAAATCTGGATGGTAGATGGGATCTCCTTGTCCTGTATTTGATCTGGGCATGGTACTGCTGCTGCACGTGAGGAGAAGTAAACATCTTGAGCAGTTGCAATGTCTGTTTCTTATGCTAGACTAAAAAGGAAAAGTAATATTAGACCCATGCTGCTTATTATCTATAAACAACTGTCCAAAAATATGAGCAACTTCCATATTACGAGCGTGTACCACAGAGGCATACAGCCGTAAGCTTTTAAGAAGCACTGGAGTGGTGACAGCTCAAAGGAAATGTGTCAGCTATTTGGGACGGCGCTGGATGCGCACTTGTCTAATGATTTTGGACAGCAATGAAAGCCACGTGTGTGAGCCTGCCTGTTAACAGGCAGGCAGCACAGAGCGTTAGGCAGGTAGGTAGAGCATCCAGCCAAATCTTGCAAAAATGGGAAATCTCACAAACGTGAATTTTAAGTGTAGGTGTTGCTTGTGTCTGCAATCCTCCCTCGGTAGATGCTCTGACAAGTAAGCTTCAAAGCTGGCTGAGGAGAAAAAGTGAATGTTAGAAATATTTGAAATCTGATCTCAAATGTTAGTTCACAAATATGAATTAGTATTCTTTTGGGCTAAAGTAACCCTGTTAAGGATCAGAAACCTTTGTGTGGCACACTTAGGACTACCAGTCCTTGCCAGGACCTTGATATAAGCAGCTCTTAACTTGGAGAGAAATAAACTCCAGGTTCTCAGGTAGCCAAATCCTACTTTTCAGGAAGTTTACGAAGATGGACAGGAAGCAGAAATCTTCAAATAAACTACTTAATATCTCCAGGGAATCAGGCTGTACCCAGTTTGTTCTTCAGCAGTTGATCTGGGATGCTTAGTTCTCACAAATAGGAAGTCTTCTGCCACCAAATAAATGCTCTCCACTCACCCTTAGAGGATGACATCATTTGATTCTTCAAAATATGTTGCTAATGCTCTCGTGCTTTTGTGAATCGCCCTGGTGAGAACTGACTTGCTCTGAAGAAAATAGAGTGTTTATTTACAGAGAGATATGTACAATTTATAGGTTTTGAAAACCAAGCAAAGCAACAACCAAGTAGAGGACAGCCAGTACATCCCGGCAGAGGTTTATAAAAAATGGTGATAAACTGCATTTAGGGACTTGATGTAGTTTGCCTTGACTTTTTGATGATATTGAAAGGATTACTTGTTTAGAAAGTCAGAAAGATTCCATCCCCAATAATAAATGGATTAATACAATAAAAAGCAAATCCAATAACTGTATGCGCTGTCACTCTAGGCCAATATATCACATCATACAAGCTGGTTCCACCCAAGGTGAAAGCAGGGGAGGGTAAGCTGATGGCAAATAGCAAAGTAGTGATATCACTGGAGAGCTGGCAGTTATGACTGAAGGTCATTACCATGACATTATCATTATTTGGGCAGGATTAAATTTAGTCCAGAACTAATTATATTGTCCTTTCCAGAAATAGTCCAGAAATACTTCTGGCAAATGTCAAAAATACTGTTCAACATTTTGTTGTTTGGAGCTTATCACTCAATAACGAGTGTGTGTGTTTGTGTGATCACTATATAATAAATTGAAAGGAAGCCACTAAAAATGAGCAGTACTGAAATATTTCATAGCCCTCAATCTACACATGCTGGTTAAACTCAAATGGATAGGTAGGAGTATGACTGCAATGTCTGCTTGGATCTTCATCTTTTTTGAGAGGGGAAATAACTGGTTTTACTGCTTCTGCCAAAGTTACCTTTGCTGTCCTTCAAACCTTACTTTCATACATCCTTTCTTTCCAACTTGCTGAACTTAATGTACTTTGACAATATCTTTATTTCCAGAACATGTTTGGGAAGTGTACTTCTGTGATCTACCTTTTCAACTGTCTTTTTTTAAGCTCTTTACTGTGAATTTTTTCTTGTATACCCAGTATTTTTATGCTATGTCGATGCCTGTCTCTTAACCTTGATTATTTGCTGTACTTTCCTGTTTATCTACATTGGTCTTTTCTCAATGTTGCTACCTTTATTTCTAGAATACTTGCCAGAAGCATAGTTGAATCTCTTTGAACGATTTCAATTTCCTTTCTGTAGCTTTTCATGCATTGTTTTTATCCCTGTATGTGTTTATTTCAGCTTTGCTCTCTGCCCACAATGTGCTGTGCTGAAATTTAGTGTCTTTGTTTATACCTACTTTAGCCTCAGTTTATTTATGGATACAGACACGATGTGTCACAGGTGTTGCTTAAAAGTTACCTCATCTGTTCATCTCGGCAATGGGAGTTTTGTGGTTTGGACCCAATTTACTTTCTGAGGAAGTGCCTTGCAGTACACCCAGACACCCCTCAGTTATTCCTGTGGTCAGCAAGCTGGGTGGCAGTTGAGGCAGGTTTGCACTCTTTCACGTTTCTAGCCAAGCCTGTGCCTCTCTTCTCTCACTTTGGCCACTTCTGTGAAAATCACTGCTATCAACTTCAGTTCCCTTTTTGTTTGTATCCAACTGAAACTCCCATGTGTATTTTTGTATTTGGACAACTTTTTATTTTTTCACTGCAGCGGGAGTTATTGCACGTAGTGTGAATAAGAACCATTTGCAGGCAGGATAGTATACAGAAAAGGTGAAGAAATGGCTCCACAGCTTTTGGTCTTACAGATCTGTGAAGCTCTGCTGGGAGAGACTGGTGGGGAATAGGGAGGGAAGTGTGGAAGTAGCATGGGGAATGGGAAGTAGGATGTGAATGGCTCAGTTTTATCTCTTCTGAAGAACACTCCTTGGTTTTGCTGTGGGCCACCGGGTACCCATCTGGGACGCTCATGCTGAGCAAACCAGAATGGTTGTTCCCTTTCATTGCCAGAGCATCTGTCCACTAGCCTATGTATTTTCCACCCTGTTTTCCTCTGTCTGCTCCTACAGAATCCCCTCACTACTCCATCTGCACAGCTCTTCACATGCTGTGCTGCTCCTGCACTTCTCTCCGGTTCCCTAAGGTTGTTTGAGTATAAAGACAATGATTCTTTGGGGAGGAGATCTTGACTTCTCCAGGGCATTGCCAGGTGAGCTTAAAGAAAGTCATTGGCTTTTAATGATCTTATCTTCCTGATTGGTATGGTGTGTTCTATTAAAAGTAGTACCGGAGAATTACAAGGCTTTGTTTAAACTCGTAATTCCTTTAAAAAGATGAGGAAAGAGGAAAAGCAAATACTCTTCACTTTAAAACGGTAATATCAACAAGACTCCAGTATTGCACATCTCTGAAACTCTGTGCTTTTAGTGTCTACGTGCAAACAAGCTATGTGGTGGGCTGGCTCTCAACATCAGCAGTTTTACTCTTGGGGCTTCGATGCACACAGTGCAGATTTCATGTGCTGCTTTAATGGATTTCTTCAGGAAAAAATGTAGTTAATCACCCAATACTGTGAAATCACAAACTTTCTATAATTTCATGCTGTTAAACAGACATACCCTCGCTGACCTTGAGAGATATGGGCGGGAGGGGGGGAGGGAGGAGATTTGTGGTGAAGGGAGGAAGAAAACAAAATGCAAAACCATTCCGTTGCGTTGTTCCTTGTGCCTCCCTCCGTAATAAAAGCTAGTAGCAGCTGCAGCTAACATCCAACTGTTCAGTGGCTGACAAATAAGAAACCAAAGTCTGCATGCCCTGTAGTGCATTTGAAAATGCATTTGGTGTCTTAGGGATTCCTTGCAGCTCCTTTGGACCTAAGTGGTGTATTGGAGACTCTCTCTTTCTGGGCTATAGGACTATAGGCTATAGCTATAGGCTATGTGTTTGTAGAGTCGAAGTGTTTAGACCCACCTGAGGCTGTAACAAAAGTGCATCCATACAAAGTACTGCTTGGAGTAAGAGGAGATGCAGTATTATTCTGTAGCCTTTTGATGCTGGTTGTTTTGATTTATGCTCAAGTATGTTCGTTTTTCACTGGAGTTTTGTATTTACCTTTTGGATAGTTTGCTGGCTTGCAGCACTAGTTGTATATCCATTTGCTTTTTCTCAGCCCCTGCTGCTGTCCTTCTTTGACCATTGTGTTAATACTTGTCATGTATCTTCAGTGTAGATGTAACCTATGGATTCTGTGTCTGCATCCACATGCATTTGTCTGCCTGCAAAGAACCTCTCCCCTCAAAAAGCCAAATAAATCCTCTTTGTTGTTGAACATATGTTAGACCTCTCTTATATTTGGTTTGTCCCATTGAACAGTAAACAATGTTCCTTGCTAAGTATTTGTGGAGTTCTTAGTGTGGTGGGATTGCTTAATTGTTTGGTGTTCTTGTCTGATTAAAAATAATTTGGCTAAAGTATTTTTTTCTAATCAATGCTAACACCAGGAATATGCTATGTTAAACTCCTTAAAAATTTTTTTTCCTGTACTCATTGTTTATAAGCACCCCCCCCCCCCCCCGTCCCCTGCTTTGTAGTTAATTCATGTGTCTCTTCTAGAACAGCAAGACACATTTATACTCTTGTGTGTTTGTGTGGCCTTAAAATAGTTGCTTCTGTACCTAATGCAAGTCTTCTCTACCCAGGTGCACTGGACCCATAACAGCTTACCCGTGTTTAATTTATAGTCTTGGTCAATTTAAAAACAGGTAAACAAGAATCAACCCTGGCCAGTCTCATTAAGTCTGTGAAAGACAAGGTGAAAAAGGCACTGATCCTTTGCCAGAAAATCTTGAAGGTTCAAGCCCAGTCCCAGTGGAAACTAGTTTCTTTTGTCTTTATCAGTTTGGGGCACTGTCTCTCCTGGCTGAGCTGTGTTTGCTTCAACTTCAACACTGCCCTAAGTCCACAGGAATAATTCTATCAGAGGTGCATAAAATGTGGGGAGACTAGAAGGAACTAGTTACTAGATAAATATGGGTATTTTCAGTGAGTTTTAAATATTAAAAAAATTTCATAATTAAAAAGAAATCTGTCTTTTCAAATGTTTTACTGTAACTTAATATTTTTGCATGGTGGAGGATATTGTAGAGAAATTACAGTAACATGACCAAGTACAAGGTGTTATTTTTTCCTTTATTCCATTTATTGCATTTAGTCCATTTACTTTTCTAATGTTATTTTGCAATCTTTGTTGATTTACTAGAGCAGTAAACCAAACTCTGGTTAAA
>VZSC01004600.1:500621-536891 GCA_013398225.1 Steatornis caripensis
GGGGAAGGGGGGTGATGACATGACTTTTAATTGATTCTTCCAGAATAACTTCTAAGCTACAGTATTTTCTTTTTTCTTACTATCTTTATTTGATTTCAAAGTCTCCTGTACAGCATCTCTGAACCTTAGGAAGAGCTATATTCGTACTAGACAATTTGGATTGGATTATGGTTTATTTGAAAGTGCATAGAACCATGGCTGTGATCTGGGTGGCTCTTGAGTCTTGACAAGTGTTAATATTTGTAATTACAGGATTATTAATAAACATATAATAATTTCTTGGGTTAGGAAAAATTTCTAGTAGATCAGACCCATTTTATCATGTAGTGATAGATTTTTTTTTTTTCAAGAAAGAACCCCAAACAACAAAAAACTAAAACCCCACCAAACTCCGAAACTGGAAATGTAGTATTTACAAGAACGATTTGGGAAAATTGAACTAATATTAATCATCTCTGTGGTCTACTGGGATAGGAATTTTTATTCTTCCCTGACCTAGCGTGGTGTCATGACACTGCCCTTGGCTTCAGCTGACCTTAATGGAAGTTGAAGATGCCTGGTACCTTGAAGAGATGCTCAATATCTCATAGATGGACACTTCCTAAAAATAGTGGCACCACTGCCTTGTTACATAACTTCAGACAAGCTTTTTTATGTATCTTCTTATCTTAACATGTTGATTTTGCGATTTGCCATTAGTGGCAACTCCCTGTGAATTCCCTTTCTTGATCTTAGCTTGTTTTGCCCAAGCTTAGTACTGGGTAATCATTTAGAATTTGAACTGTTTTCTGCACATCAATGTTTGTTATATGTACCTGTGGGTGATAACTGACAAAATTGTCATTCAGTTCATTGAAGCTTTAGTTGAGGGCTGAATTCAGCTACCTTTTCTTTAAAGTGATATTTTGAGGAAGATCAGCTTACTTGAAGAGAATGAAATATTTTAAAGCATCGACTTGAGAAAGCATATAAATACTAGCTGAAATTCAAAATGGATTTCATTTCTTCAACTACTAGAGAATTTCCTTTAGCTGCTAATCAAAAGGGAGAATAATCAGTATCAACGGAAAAAATATCTGTATGTGAATCGGTTAATCTGCTTTCCATCTGCAGGTGGAGATACACTTGCTGCCCAGTATTTATGGGATCCCTCATAATAGGAGAGTTGTTACTGAGTGCAGTCCTCAAATATTTGTCCTGACAAATCCCATGTCTTCCTGAAAAGAGATTGTTCTCTGTAATGTTGATTTTTTTTTTTAGGTAAAATTAAACCAAAAAAACATTGAGAGGTGGCAATAGCCCTTTCTTCTCTGAGGGTGAGAATACAGTGTATGGTATTTCATTACCTGGCAGGACTTAAACTTTCTTATGATGGAAACTTTTACAAGGAAGGGTGATGATGCCACTGTAAACCTGAGTTGGATGTGAAAGTATCAATTCAAGTATCACGAATTCCCAAGAGCTGTTTCTCTTGGGTGTGTTTTGGGTACCTTGGAAATAGGTGGGAAAGAAACTTTCCAGTGGTGACAAGTTAGAGTTCTTATGGTAGATTTATTCAGGCTTCAGTGATCGAAGTGCTAAGAGATGGCCATAACGAGAAGTGAATGCATGAGAGTAGCACAAGTTTAAACTGGTAGTACGATTGTTGAATAGGCTGGAGAGTGTCTGTCAAAGGAAGGCAAAGAGAAGAGTACCCTTGAGTGGTGAATACATACAGCTGATCTACAGAGGTTTTTGGTCTTTAACCTAATCTGCGCTCAAGGATGGATTCAAGCTTTATAGAGCTGTTATACATAATACTGCTCTAGAGACTTTTGTAGAAAATGGACCCTCCAAAACATTTTCAAGATGGAGATGTTACTTTGAATATAGTCAGTCTTCCTAGGAGAATATTTTCGAGATGAATCATAGAGGTTGACAAAAATAGAACCACTCAAAGTGTCAGTGAAAGGTTGGAGGAACTTTCTGTCAGATTTTGTGGCTGAAAAAGTAATACTGAATCAAACTTGGATTTGTGGTCTCGAAGATAACCACCGGATATTTTACTTTTGTAAGTGACATTCTGTCATTAATTTTTTAAAAAATGAATTCACTTTAATAGCTATCTAAATTGAGGAATACTCTAGTATCTGTCAAGAACAAATTTTTGAAAATTAACAGCTCCCTCAGTTGTGACTCTTTGAAATATCAAATGCCAAGCTTTACTGTTCTTCATACCAAAAACTATTTTGAAATTGGTAGTATGTTCCTGCCTGTTTCTTCTTAAGCTTAATGCAGCTGTTACCATGTTGAAGGACAGTGGTAGTCTCTGCGTTACTGTTGTTTCTTTGAATCTCTTCTACTATAGTTCTCTTCATTAATTCTGATGATAAAAATATATTGGTAAACACCTTATCTGCCTTCAAAACTAAATTGTTCTGCACTTAAACAAGTAATTAATTGCTGCTACAGGCAACAAATGTTGCTTGCAGTCTGGTGTGCCTCTAGCTTAGCTTTCAACTCTAACTTGCCAAGTTTCCTCTACCATGGTAATGTGGCTTGTTATGAGGCGTTGTACTAATTAAGCAAGCAGGATGTAACTTTTAAGAGTTTACTTGGGTAGGGAGGGAGATGGTGGACCTGAGTATCCATGGATACTCTGTTGTTCCGGGATTCTGCTCAGGATAACTTTTGGATTGAAAGTCAACACATCTCATCTGCACTATCATTACTGAAGTGTTTGCAGAGACATGCTCAGTGTTAATTTAGCAGATTTAATTTAAAATTGAGGAATTAAGGTTCAAAAGCTATATTTAGTGAATAAAGTGTTTTAGAAGAGGTAAGGGCTCTTTCAATCTTGATGAGGCAATTTCATCACAATTTAAAAAGAGGTCAGCTAAATTTCCATGTAAGTTACAGGGCACAGACATTAGTGTATTTGAAAAAGACAAGTGCTAGAAATCTATTGGGAAGAGGACCATAAAACTCTAATTTGAGGCCCTAAATTTAGGGCAGTCTAATTAAAACTGACTTCGCATCCAAAAATAGCAATCGTCTTACAAATCTGTGTGATTATATACTACAAGTATGCCACTTTGTTTCTGGTAGGCTAGTTTTCTGTTGTGTGTTTTTTTTTTTTTTTTAATCAAGCTGTTATGTTTGGCTGTTGGGAAAGGAGGACAGACATTCTTATGCCTTAAACCGTTCTCTTTGTATGTGAAATCCCCTCTTTTGACAAAACATTGCACTTCTTGCTGTAAAATTTTGGAGATTGAAGTACGGCATATTGTATGAACTTAAAATTCGGGACAGCTCAGGGGAATATATGAATGGAGGAGGACAGAAAGCAGAAGCTGTTGTCAGTACTACTGTGTATATAGATTTGAAAATGAGATGTCACTTCTGAAAGGATTAGAAAATTATCCCTGAGTTCTTCAAGTGTAAGCCTCCAATGTGATGTTTCGTATCAGAGCAAATTGATTTTTCCATGAAGTAGCTTGTTTTATTTGTCTGGAGACCAGTTTTTACTTCCATAGTCCAACCTGGAAAAAACAATCTGTTTTCATAAGTACCAGTAATAAAAGGTACTAGAAATGTAACTGATTTGATAAAGCAGCATGCAGTGAAATCTGTCTGTATACAGTTTGTCTCTGGGACATGTAAAAGGATTGGAGTTACAGGCTTAATGTTAATGAGACTTGTGGTTTTTACAGTACTGACTTAATGAACCGAGAGCTTGTCTGCTCTCGGTTCGTTCCTCACCAGCAACTTTGAGTGACATGATCATAGGGTTGTTCTGGTAATGAACTCTTTTTAGAGCATATTAGTTTAGATTCTTTTAAGAATGCTGTTTTTCATATTTGTGCCAGTGGTTTGTTACCCTTCCTTTAACAAACGAGTATTTTGGTGGTTTGGCTTGTGGTGTTAGTTTTACTTTTTAAATGGATATCTTGATTTTTCACTAAAGTGAAACAAGAACCATCACATGAAATGAGTAACAGAAACCACTTTGGTTTAAAGAAAACCCCAATTCTACAACCCCTCTGACTTATTACAGACTTTTAAGGTGAATGATGAAACACCATCACTTGAATAGTAAGACACTGAAAAAAGAACTCAGAAATAGCCTGTTGATTAGTTTACTTAACTAGTGATAATGCCTGCTTTTCCATTCCTTAATTATGTCTTTTGAAAGCATCCCTCTTGGATTAGTTCTTCCTAAATATAACCAGTACATTTGAAAACTTTCAGGTTGAAAAGCCTGAGGGTAGGTGGAACCAGACAAAGGGAGACGGCAGGGGTTTACATGTTATGTAGCAGAAGGGGCTTGCACTTGTGTGATGTTGTGTTTTGTTACCTACAGTATATAAAGAATGTTTCTTGTGTATCTGAACAATGATGGGAATTTAATCCCATGATCCATGTGCTTAATATCAAAAGTATACATAGTCCTGGGGAAAAGAGCCTTACCCAGAGCAGCTGTGGTCTTTGTATTAATACCCCAGTTTCAGCCTGTTGATTTATGCTTTTTTCTTGTTTACTTGCCTCTGAGTCTGAATGAAATACGTTTTGTTTTCTTTGGGGATGGCATGGCTGACAAACAGGAGGGTGGCAAGTGCTCACAATGACCTGTATGGAAGGAGGTGGAGGTTAGAGCCCTTTGTGTGGGAAGCAGGGAGCTGAGGCTTTCTGTTCGCTAATGAGGGTTTTGTAGCAGAGGCTGCAGTATGGTGCGTATTTTAAAAGATGACAACTGCAAAGTTTTTTTTTTTTCTGTGTGTGGATCCTAATTCTCTCAGTATGTTAGATATGCTCAGAGTCCAATGCAATTAGCAAGCTGAGCCTGGAGAACACTAGTGTGATGCGAAAGAGCACTTGTCCGGCCTCTTCGGCTTGCACGAACAGAATCTTGATTTCTTCTGCGATGTTCTCAAAACATTCTTTTTCTGAAGGTGTCTGCTATGTAGTGGGTTTTACAGAAAATGTTTTAATAGGCTTAAGGTCTTGGTAACAGACTTGGTGCTTTTGAAATGGAATGTATAAAACTTGGAAACGATATAATTATTTTTTCAAGCCGTGTGGTACCTCTCTCTTTTTTTGCTGCTTACAATACACTTACTGTAGCACTAATGCAAAATGTAATACTATGCTGTAATTTCTAGAATTGCATTACTAAACTGATTCTTTCATTTCAAGCTGTTCGGCCTTCAGCTTCCCTCCGATGTGCAAGGGGCTTGCTTTGTTTTTGCTGAAATTAAGGAAACTACTTCAGAGTTGTCAGCAAAGTAATACTTCAATCATTCAATTTATTGCTGGTAGTTTCATGGAGATCAATCTAATGTTTCAATGGTTCAATGAATAACTTTGCCAGAAGTCCTTATATAAAACAGTTTCACAATAATCTGTAATTATTTTGTCTGTAAAATAACACCTTTTATAGCCTTGTACACTGTCGTGACCACAATGTAATCTTATGTTTGGACTGCTTGCGATAGACCTAAAAAACCTACACCTCTGAAAGGGACTGCTCAGTTGTTCACTGTGCTAAAATGTTATGATTTTTAGCAATAAAAAGTTACTGCTTCTCTAAACATGCAATACAATACAGTGATGTTAGCAATAAGGCTGGTTAGTGTTACTTAGAAAGCTCTTAGCTTTTTTTTATTATGTAACTCGAAAGTGGCTTAATGTTGTTGTTTAACCTTCTGTTAAACATACGGCAACATGACCCAAATCATTCTATGATTCTATGGTAATTGGTACCAGTATGTTTTGAGTTGTGTATTTGGAAAACTTTCAAATATAGTTCTGCAGGGCCTGCGTGCTTTTGCTATTTGCCCATTACTCTAGTGTGGCTAGTTCTTGTGTATTTGTGAAAATAAAATGAAATCTCCAGCAGGAAAGCACTTCATTGATACAATTTAGTAGAAGGAGCTAGGAAATGCTGTGTTCTGAAATGTGATGAAACGCTAGGAAACGTCGTGGAGATAAACGATGTGATTGTTGTGATCACATAGTATATTCTGCATGATAAAGGACAATAAATAACATAATCCACTTTGGCTGACTTTATCCAATTTAAGGCAATTCATTAAGCAAAAACATCTAAATGTTGTTCTGTGGGAAGTATATGAAAGCTTAAAGTAACTGTAGACTTCTTTGCCTAAGTTCCACTGCGAGGTGAGACAGTAACTTTATAAAGGATGGCGCTGAGCCTCTTTTCCTGTGGCATTTTTAGGGCTAAAGTCTCACTTCTTTGAGACCCATTTTAAACATGCTTTTAGCATGTGGCACTTTGCCTAATCAAAAACTAAGGAAAAAAATAAAAAGGAAAATTAAATTTGGGCTTTCTTGAAACACCAAGGCAATATCAGTAGTCTTACATTAAATGAAATCTATTTTAAAAGAAAAACTTAACACTCTGAATTTCCTATGAAATAACATTTGTTTCTTTCTATTGAGCATGACAGGGCAAACAGCAAAGCAGCTTTCAGAGCGTTGCTTTTATGAAGATCCCCTTTGGTCTAATGAATAAGTAATATGTCATCTTGTAAAGCTATAGCCCATTCATAATGCATCTGTATTATGGTAACAGATTGTAAATTGAGAAATATGTTCTTTCTTGTTCTGTTATATGTGGCTAGGGTTGTCCCATAAGAATAACTGATGATCCTGCATATCAGGCTCCAGTCACTTGGTAAAAGTGACTGTTTGGCAGAAGCGTATGTTTTTAGGATGCTGTGCCTTATCCTCGAGTCTAGTGTGGTATAAGAGGAGGATTTCTTTTAATTATTAAGCAATACCAAGTTTACCTTGGGAAAAAAAAAATCAACATAGGCATTTAATGTAAATAAAGCTCTGCAGAAGAAGAAATTAACAAGTAGAGATATTTTGCTAATATCTACAGCCAGATTACTTATTTTAGTTTGAATTGCTAGTTTTTACTTGAAAATAAATTGAGATCAAATAAAAATGTGCAAATAAATGAACACAATAAATTGGATTCGTGAACAGTTAGAAAGTGGCCGTCTGCAAGAAATGCAGCATCCTGTTAAAGTCTGCCATTCCTGACAAAGTAATTTTATGCATCTTCTTGAAGCTAGAATGGTCAAATACATTAATAAAGTGCGAGTGAGGCACATCAGCACTGCTCTTTAAAACAGAGCTCAGATTTGAGTGGGAGACAACGCTTATTTTATATTTTGAAAAAGGGGCAATGGCAATGTGCTATCCTTTTACCTCATTATTTAAGGCTTTAAGATGTATTTTATCATTCTTCTGATATTATATTGACCAATAATGAGTGGTTCACTCTAGAAATACGGTGCTGCTTCTCTACCCTAGAGCTTTATCCTGTCTTCCTTAAAGATTCTTTTATAATATTAAAAATCTATACATTATTCTGTTCCTTTCAGTTTTCACATTTAGCACAGTCCGCCCATCTTGGGAAGGTGGGGTAGCAGGAATCCTTAAAAACTATTGATCAATAGTTGATCAAAATTGTATCTGTAGCTTCTTAACTGAAGCAACTCTAGCTGTTATCCAAAAACACAGAATGAAGAAGTATAGCCACGGGCTCCTGTAAATGGTCTTGAAAATAATAAAAAAGCTTTATCTCATTTAAGGTCTTGCAGAATAATTTTCATTTTTTTAATGCCAATCTTTTTCTGAAAGCAATTTATAACAATGACATTAACTAAGTATGTTAATGTTCTGTATCTCATTTAGGTGGAAAAGATGAAAAAAGATACTTCAGTTAGCTTACAGAAACTTTTAAGTAACTTCACTGACGTTGAAGGACAAATTCCCTTTAATTTTAATGGCCTAATATGGTAACACATTATTTGTCTGACAGTCTAGCAGCTGCCATGAAGTACAGCCATTGCCTGTAAAATGAATGGAATTCATACTGCTTTTGTAACATTAAGAAATACAGTTTGATGTAATCTTGACCCTTTTTCTTGAAGAGGGAGGGAGAATTGCATCAGAAGAATGGTAATATCCTTTGTTTCCTAGTCATGTCAGTCAACTATTTTTCAGTATTGCTTTCATAGAACAGTTTTTGTTGGAAAGAGACCTTTAAGATCATCAGGTCCTATCATTAACGTAACACTGCCCAGTCCACCACATACAATCTAAGTGGTGTCCCTAAGCACCACATTTACACGTTCTTTAAATACCTCCAGGGAAGGTGACTCCACCACTTCCCTGGGCAGCCTCCTCCAATGCTTGACAACCCTTCCAGTGAAGAATTTTTCCTAATATCCAATCTAAACCTCCCCTGGTGCAATTGAGGCCATTTCCTCTTGTCCTATTGCTTGTTACTTGGGAGAACAGACTGACCCCCACCTCACTACAGCCTCCTTTCGGGTAGCTGTAGAGAGCGGTAAGATCTCCCCTCAGCCTCCTTTTCTCCAGGGTAAACAACCCCAGTTCCCTCAGCTGCTCGTCGCAAGACTTGTGCTCCAGACTCTTCAGCAGCTTTGTTGCCCTTTGGACACGCTCCAGCAAGTGCATGTCTGTCTTGTAGTTAGGGACCCAAAACTGAACACAGCATTCGAGGTGCAGCCTTGCCAGTGCTGAGTACAGGGAGATGATCACTTCCCCAGTCCTGCTGGCCACACTGTTTCTGATACAAGCCAGGATGCTGTTGGCCACCTGGGCACACTGCTGGCTCATATTCAGCTGGCTGTCGACCAACACCCCCAGGTCCTTTTCCTCCAGGCAGCTTTTCCAGCCACTCTTTCTGTAACATTTCCTTCTGTGCCCAGAAGCAAAGGGAAGCATATTAAAAAGCAAATGTTTCTTCTGTTTCAGATTATAGAAGATTAATGCATGTTAATTTTGGGCACAGTTGCAGGTGTTGTTCAGTAGCAATATACAGTAGTAAAGGGCTTTAGCTTCATTTTGCATGGTGGTCTTCCCGTTTGAACTATGCAGCCAATTCCCTTGCTTAAGCTGAGGTGGAGAGAAAAGATGATGATCTCTATGGTGAAATGAGGCAACTGTTTCTGTGTCCTGGGGAACTGATTGCTGAGAGTGGAATCTCTAGCAGTGAAATAATTCAAATTATCTTGTTTTATAATGAAAATGCATTTGACAGTAATTTCCTTTTCTTTAAAACTAAGTCCTTTCTGTAAGAATTGTTAGCCTGAGAAGTTTTTCACTTCCCTTCGGCTGAAGTGTGGAATTTAGGGTGTTTCTTGACTACAAATAGGATAGATGAGGGGGGGACAGCTTGTTAAGTGGTCCACAGATTGAGGCAGGAATGTCCCAGAATATCCTATTACCTACAACCGTCTTTCATTTAGGTACATTTTCCTCTTCTAATTCTCTACTTTCTTTAGAGTTTTTTATCCATTTAATTGTACATCAGTATTACACAGAGAGGAAAAATGTAAAATATGAAAAGAGCTTTCCAGGTGTGTGTTCTACCTTCTGTTTTATAATGCATCACCTGTTGGACTTCTTTGTATTTTAATAGTGATGATGTGGCTAAACTTTTAATACCAATCCAGTACCCCTTTGCTTCTTCCAGGTGCCCCATCTAGCTGAACACGTAGACATCACTTCCACAGGAGACCGTGGACAAACGCTTGCTAGTCTTTGTGTTAGTAAGCCTGTCCTATTTCACAGAAGGGGATGGGGAGCCAAATGGTGGGACGGTTAGTTGCGTATGGGCAAATACTTTTTGTTACCCAGCTCTCTATGCCTGGAGTCCTGCCTGGATGGCAGGTAAGGGAACAGCTAAAGCACCAGCTTAGATAAAAAGGTCAAAAGAAGAGTTCATAGAACCAAAGGCCTGGGGTTTTATTGGTCAATTGTCTTTCCTGGGGCAAAAGGGAAATCTGAAATCTTTGTAACTCTGAGTTGAGCGATCTCCTGCTCTCTTGAGGGAAGATTATATTTCAGTGAGGAAAATTATATATAATGGATTTATTGTGGTTGTGAGTCATACTGGTCATAGGCTCTCAGCTCTTCGCGCTAGAGATGCATTAATGTTCAGCCTGTTAAAGTAATAAAGTTTCAGCTGGATGTTTAAATTGATCTGATTGTCTGCTTTTAGTCATCTGTGTATCCTAATCAATTAAACATTGTTTAAAGACATCTGTTGTCATGTTGGTCTTAAGCCAAAGCAGTCTTAAATGTTTCAAAGGTTGAAGGTGCTGAAAAAGCCTTGCATACACATTCCTTCCCTTATCTCTAACACAGATAGTTATAGAAACATGTTTTTCCCTTTGTTCGCTAAGAAAACTTTTCCTCCGTTGGAAGATTGCTAGAATATCCTTGACAGGCTGGATGAATTATAGATTCAAAGTCTTGGGAATTCTCAAATCCCAAAATCACTGTACCCCAAAATATATGCAAGAATGGTCTGTCTCGATATTTTTTTTTAGTAGTGGTGACATGACCAAAGAGGAAGTAGTCTTATTGTGTTGTGTTTTTCTTTTTTCCTTAATTAGAGAGCTGTGACAACACATATTAAGGTAAAGAAATATATTATTGTAAGCTTTCAAAACAAACAAAAAAAGAATAAAACATACTTGCTTCAAAATACCTATAGTGAAACAGAAATTTAAAAATGCTTAATTAGACCATGGTCCAGAAGGTAGCTATTGTATTTTGTGCAAAAAGAAGCAATAATATTTTTAAAATATATGCTTCTTAATACTCCAGTATTTTAATAGCTAATAGTACTGTGTTCTGTTAATAATTCCATCACCTTACTTCTGCAAAGACTTGAGCAAGACCTAGATTTTAAGCACAAATATTACTAGAGATTTGAGGGGACTTCTTCCAGGGCCTAGAGCTAACACCATTTTTTACAAGATCAGCAGAGCATTATTTATTTAGCTCGAGAGCACTCTGATTTGTTTTTCAGAGGATGTGTCGAATTATTAGGTTCTTCTGCTATGTTTATGTGGTCAGCTATCCCTGATCATCACAGTTGTATCCAAGGATAGGATGGAGCTTGGGGAAGGTGATTGCCTGTTTTATCTGCACTCCCTGACATGTGGGAGAAGAGTGTCTTCTGCTCTCTCCTGGCTGGGGTAGCTGAAAATACGGAAGAGCAAGAGACAGAACAGTGGTTTTTCCTGTGAAGCAGGTAGTCTTTGGCAAAGGTTAAGAGATGAAAATCTCTTGCCCTAGAGCTCTTGCCCTAGAGAGCTTTAGTCAATGTATCCTGACCTGAAATCAAAGCACGGTCTAACTTGTCTGTGTTAGCTGGGTAATTGGTTACTGTACATCTCAGGGTGGATGTCATAGAATCATAGAATGGTAGGGGTTTGAAGGGACCTCTAGAGATCATCTAGTCCAACCCCCCTGCTAAAGCATGTCATCTGCATACTTCTTGTTGATGTTCTCTGCCCCTCATCCAGGTCGCTAACAAAGGTATTAAACATTCCTGGCTCCAGTATCAACCACTGATGACTGGCTTTCAGATGGACATTGTGCTGCTGATCACAACACTTTGAGCCTGGCATTTCAGTCAGTTTAGAATCCACTTAATTTCATTTATCTGGTCTGTACCTCAGTAGTTCATCTGTAAGAGTGTTAGGTGTGTTAAAAGCCTTGCTGAAATCGAGATAAACATCCACTGTTCTCCTCTCATCTACTTAGCCAGTCATTTCATCATAGAAGGCTATTAGATTGCTTAAGTATGGTATCTCCTTCATGAATACTTGCTGCCTGTGTCCAATCACCTTCTTGTCCATGTCTTTCCAATATATTTGGAAATGGATTCCAGGATTATTGCTCCTTTATTGTCCCAGGGATCAAGGTGAGGTTGACTAGCCTATAGTTACCTAAATCATCCTTTTTGCCCTTGTGGAATATAAAAGTAGTATTTGATTTCTTCCTTGGAAACCTCCTCTGACCGCCATGACCTTTCAAAGTCTATGGAAAGTGGCCTTGCAATGACATTGGCCTATTCCATCAGCACTTGTGGGTGAAACCCCCAGTCCCATTGTAGTCCACCAAGGGTAAGTCTTCCTTCTTCTGGACTTCTCAACACATCTGAGACCTGTGATTACTGAGTGCCACTCTTATCAGTAAAGACAGACATGAGGAAGGCCTTGAGTACCTCTGTCTTTTCTGTGTCCTTTGCCACTGGATCCCCTGTTCCCTTCAGCAGCGTGCCTACATTTTCCCTAGTCTTCCTTTTGCTGCTGCTGTACCTGTAGAAGCCTTTTTTCTTGCCCTTTGTGTGTCTATCACCAGATTCAACTCCAGGTTTGCTTTCCTAACACTGTCCCTGCATACTCAAGCAATGCCTGTATTCTCCAGGGTCATTTGCCCCCGCTTCCACTTCTTGTATGCTTCATTTTTGTCTGGTTTTTGTCAGGACCTCCTTGTTAATGTCTACATCTCTTGTATCCTTTGGCTTGTATTCCTGCTTTTTGGGATGGATGGTTCTTGAGTTTGGAGGAGGTAATTCTTGAAAATCAACCAGTTCTTGTGGATCTGTCTTCTTTTCTGAGCTATGTCCTGTGTGATTCTTCCAAGCAGATCCCTGGACAGGCCAAAATCTCCTCAAGTCTAGGGCTGTGGGTCCTGGGTTTTGCCTTGTGCATTTCTTACAGGCTTTTGACATGTTATGGTTGTTGCAGTCAAGGCTGTGACCCCAGCTTTCACACCTTCAGTGTGTTCTTCCTTACTATTAACTGTCACGTCCATCAGTATCTCCTCTTGCTGGATTCTTGATCAGCTATGCCAGGAAACTATCACCAATGCAATTCAGAAACTCTAGAAACTCAAAGTTTAAAAAAAAAAAAAGTAGAAAAAAAGATAGTAAATAAGTTTTATGCTTCATTTATTTCTGGAGTTTAGGATTCTCTCTGAAAGGACAGTAGCTGTCATTGCTATTACAGATGTTGTAGCAAAATCTCCAGAGTGACTCTCTCCTAGATCTCACTAAGCAAGTCAATGTGAGATCAATGACTTTACAGATGCCTTCTGGAGGACTGTGAACTCCAAAGTGTTATATCAACTTAGAACAATTATCTATATTGTCAGGTAGCTGTTTGTCAATGGTAAGCGCTAACAGAACTCCAAGAGGAATGTAACGATTATTTTGCTTAATGAGGATGGAATAAGTTGCTCTTATTAAAAATTGGTTTCTGTAGACCCTCTTATAGCTCCCACCATTTAATGATCAATTTATTTTATTTATCATCCTGTTAAATACAAATAGATGTTCTCATTATCCGTGTTTTTTTTTTTTCTGAGAAACTACGAGGCTTTCTACTTTGTGGAAGTTATTTTCGCAGATTAATAATAGCTAGTGTAAAAAGATTTCCTTCGTCAATTTAAAACGTGTGCTTTTCACTTTCATTCATTGGTCTTTGCTCCTGCATTAGGAGGCACAACAATTAGAAGTGTCTAACTTGTCTTTTCTCTACCATATCTTGTTTTATGCACCTCTATTCTGTCTCTTGTTAATCATCTCTGCTGTTAGCGGAACCTTCCCCATCTTTTCAGTCTCACATTATTGTCAAATGCAGTAAAATCAATGCAAGTACAGAGTGGTTTCAGATGGTCACATTGAAAGTTTGCTGCATAAGGGTCTACCTTGTGTCAAGAATAACAACTTTATTAAGCATTTGGTTGAGTGTTTACTTCAGAGTGACTGGAGAGATACTTTACAGGAGCAGTTCCTGCAATTACTGTTGTAAAGAGAACAACGATGTTTCCAATGTATCTGCAATGAACAAATTTAAAAATGTCTACTAATGCTCATTTAATGAAGTTATTTGGCATCTCCTATTACCCAGTGAGTTTTAAATGTCTATTTTCTAACTAATCTAAAAATTACTTCAATTGACTGTTTCAATAATAGGATACAATCGTGTATGTTATTGATAATTTGATTTATTTACTTACTCCGATTACTCTGTATCTAAGCAACTGTGCCTGCAACAAGGTATCTGATTTACAGAGGAGTGATAAAGCTGCTTGTTGTGCGTTCAGCTTATTAAAGTATGAACTTCCTCAAAAAAAGCATAAATGTGTGTATACATTTCCTAGAATCTTCTTCTGTGTCCAAGAACTGTGTGTCCAAGTTGCACATTTGCATGCAAGCCTACCCCTGGAAGGTGTGTTAGCAGTGTCTGGATTTTAAAATGACATTTTTTTCATAAGCCTCTCAAAAATGGAGTTTGGTAAAGAAGGAGGGGAAACCAAAGACAACAAAAGTCTTTCAGTCTCTCTCTAAGCTTACCAAGGTATACTTTTTGTTTTTCACTGGAGAAAGCAAGTTGAAATGTGAGTACTTTTCCTTACAGGAGGAAAGAAACATAAGCAATTTAAAAAAAAAAAAAAAGTATGCCAGAATGCTACTGTTTTCCTCTCCCAAAGTGTCTTGAATATTTTAAACCTGACATTATTAATGGAAAATAAGCTTGTTTGAATAAGTTCATTGTGTGAGAGAAATGAAGAAGAAATGAGAAATGGCTTTTCAAAACTACTGAGAATACAAATGCAAATAATCATCCTTGTTTGTGTTAAACACTGCTTTCCTGTTTCCATCAAAAAAGAGCCCTGAAATGTTAGAGACATCTTAGATTGTGGCCTTACGTATATTCTCAAATTATACTGCTGTGTTTAAAAGGAGAAAGATGTCTTCAGTTATCATTGCGGTTGTGTTTTGGATGCCATGAGCTAAATGTTATGGTTTCTGCCACCAGGAAAGCAAAGATGTAGACCACATTACCCCACCCCCACCCGCTTGCCTTATGGAGAAGCAGGAGATTGGTCTTCTGGAAGTGAGCAACGGTGAATTGGGAAGTTTGCATTTTTACTTGGGAGTCCCTCTGTACATTTAAGTCCTCATTTATGCCTGAATTGTACTGCCTTATAGGTCTAGTTCCTCTGTAAACCTTTTCCAGAAAGTTTTAGGCGTCTGTTTCAGCTGGAAATCCAGAGTTGTGGGATTTGGTAAAGGGTATTGCTGAAAGAGGGGAAAAAAAAGTAAGAACAACTAAATACCGAAGGGAACAAGTAGGGTGTGTGTCATAATAAAACCATAGGTTACTTAGTGTCTCCATAATCTTGGAGAAGGATTTGGGGAATAAAGATGCCTATGAAATTAAGCTATCTTGAAAAATGATGAAGGAGCTGATGTGTTGATGTGAGACACTTACTTCCTGGCAGAACATGCTCATCTTTGAGAGGGACCTGAGCAGTTGTACTTCGCTCATACCCTTTTTCTTGAAACCTTGGTACAGCAACTACTTTGGTATGGTATCAACCAGCCAGACCAGTCATCTAAATGTTGAACTTAAAAATGCTGAAGCACTAAAAGACCTGAATAGTACTCAAATCAAACTGTAGCTTAATATTTATTTCAGAGCTTAAATAGTAAGGTGCATAACCAATTGCAGAGACTTTTCTTCTGAAATAAAAGGATTATAATCATGAGTCCCTATTATTTCTTCTGTCTCTTCCTAGGGTGACTATATACTAGCAGTGAAGTCTTAATATCTAATTTCAGTAACATAATTACCTCCCTTAGATTTATCATAGTTTTGTTTGATACTACAGAAAGCATGAGGGCAGGAAAAAGAAATGTGCTTTATAACCATCCTATCTTTTTTTACTGTATCCAAATAGAAATTGTAGAAAACAATGACATAAATTAACTAGCAGTATTGGTTTCCATCTATAAAATCATCAGAATCTGCAAAGAGAAAACAAAATGGAATACACAATCAAGGCACTCATCCAGTAATAATTTGATATACAAAGCTCTGTTGAGAGGTTAGAAGTGATAGGGGCTCAGGAAAAAAGCCCAGCATTTCTAGGTAGTTTGTCATGTAAGTAATATAACAACTTACCACTTATGCTTCCTTTTCTCCTCTATCACCAATTCAAATCTAAATGAACTATGAAGTGACTGCAATAATTTCTTTCTGAAGGCTAATTAGCAGCTTAAGCTACTGAATTTGGGGAGTTTTGTGGGAGATGGGTGTATCTCAGGTGCGGTTCAAGGAACGTGCTCTCCATGTGGAAAACCTGGCACTCATCAGTGCTCTCACTTAAACTTGAGGTGAAATGAGCATAGGGACTGGCCTAACCTCTTCAGCAATCACTGAGCTAAGGTAGTTTCTGGCATGCTGAGCACTCATGTTTCTCAATGCAAGCTTCTTTATATTCATCTTTCATCTGCCCTGTAGACTGTAAATTCTGTGATCCAGAACCATCTTTCATCAGGGTTTTGTGAAAGCCTAGCACAGTGAGTCCTGAGCCAGAACATCAATATGAATAATAAAAGTAGTTCTAATGAAGTATGCTTCTGAAAAAGGGGGTGGGGGGGGCATGGGGGAAGAAAGAAATGCAGCTGATTCAATGCAACGTAATATCAATTACTTCTATGATATTATACAGACAAGTTGAAAAGTTTGGATTTGTTCTGCATCAGCCCTGCTGGGAAACAGAAGCAAGCACTAATTTTTCAGTGTCTGTCATGCTATTGACTGGATATCCATGGGGCCTTTTGAGCATTGAAGTCAACCTATACATGCAGATCACTGCCAGACATTGCAAATAAATGGAAGATAGAGGAAATTATTAAACATTAGCAATTAGTTCTGTAATAGAATGGTACTTCTGAACTAATAACAGAGATCTAGTCTAGTGATGTTTGTAGGAATACTGTCACCATTTGGGTCCATAATTTCAGTAAGCTCAATTATCCACTAATGATAAATTTCAAAACTATTTTTTGAATCAGGGAAAAAAAAAGTTGTGAAACTGTGAGCAAAGCGAAGGCTGCCGAGCTTTTCTTTGAGAGATTATCAGTTCCTGTGAAAGTTTTTCTGTGTTTTTAAATAAAATGTTCTCCTTACCAGGAGCCAGGCTGTAAGATTCAAACTGGTCCTGAACTTTGCATTCAGTTTCCTAGTTCTTTCCAAGCAATCTCCAGTGAGGACAGCCCACATGTACACAGCCAGCTCCGCTCCCCTTTTCTGAATGGTAAAGGTAATCCTTTCAAGTGGATGTTCCTGTAAGAAGGAAGACAGAGAAGTTTTCATGAGGAGAACAGGTAGCAATATCTATTCTGAATGAGAATCAGTGGCATACGGTCAGTTTGCTTGTAAAAACAATGGAATGAGGAAAGAATTAATCCAATTGTAGGCCAAGAAGTTAATATGGAACTTGTTTCGGGTTTCCTGTAAAACCCATCGTTCTGAGAAATGAAGAGGAGGAACCCCACCCCGGTAATTACTAATGAAGGTAATCACTCCAATTCCAGTGACCTTAAATGTCAGCCTGGCGGATCAAATTTCTGTATCCTCATAGCAACAATAAAAATCTCTGTTCAATTTTCAGGCAATGGAGGAGGAGTGATTTAGTGTTGTGTGTGATGTTTGTTTTAAGTTCACAATCTGGTAGATGAAGGAGGAGAGAAAGTTGACATGATGTGGAAAAGCACATGTAGCTTTCAGTTCTCTAGGGACAGAGTTGTCTGAAGATGTTTTCTTTTTCATGGATGAGCAGTACAGTTAGGAAAATATAGTGAGAATTTTCTGGTTGTCTTAGGAGAACTTATTTTGGCAGGAGAATGAAGCAGTATTGTGGAATGCTGGGATGGGCTTTCTAGTTTTTATTCTGCTCTGTTAGGTTAGTGCTTTTCTTTATCATGCATGTCTATAACCTGCTTAGCGCATAAGTTCATCTTTAGCCATTCATGTTTCTTCTTCATTGCTGCTCTGCCACCTGCAATACGAGAAGGGCAGATGCGAATACTGTGGGTTTTCTGTCTGCAGTACCAATGAAACGGTTGCAGGGTATTTTTTGTGGCTTAGCTGCCATAGTTGATAAAATGCCAAATATATCAAATAAGATTTTTTCCATTTTTTTGGCTGTATTAAGTTAGTACATATTGAAAAGTTGTATGCTAGTGACACCCCAGTTGTCTGCAACAGCTTAGATCTAAACTGTTGCTTTCTGTCCAAACACTAAATAAAATTGGTGTCGATGTATAGCAAAACAAGATTTTGCTCACCTTCATCAGTTTGAAGTAACTTTTTCGTTAAGCTAATCTCTTGTAAGTATTGGATAATTAGGATAGCCTTTGAGAAGACTACAGTATGAAACAGATTTGATCGTAACAGTCTATTTCCACACGTATTTGGGTTTGGAGAAGATGTGACTCCAAATACTAATTTATGCTTGCTGGTTCAGTGGGTGATATGTGGACAGGTAAGCTTTGCCAAAGGTGAAGCACTGAATACTGTTTCAAATAACTGGAACCAAGCTCAAAAAATGTTTCAAAGTGCCTAAGACAAGTGGATGCACTATTGTGATCCCTAGGCAAGCTCTATTACAATGGAGGCTGTTTTAATCAGACCTGCTTTTCAGCTGTCCTCCTGAACGTGATTACTGCCTGTGCTGGAAGAGAGTTTTAGGTTGTGTGTTGTTCATGCAGCAGAAATGAGAATTTAGCAAAGGTTGGGTAGGATTATACCCAGGGAATAAACAACGAGCAGGGGTGTGGGGGAGTGTGAGTCACTGGGGTAGCAACAGGGATTATGCAGGAGTGTAAGGCAGGAGAAAGGAGCATAGAGGAGGGAGAGCCAGTGTGAGACCTCGTAGGAGTCATGGAGGGGGAGGACTGAGAGGGCGGACAGGGAACAGAGATGGTTATCGGCAGGTGCTGGGGAGAAGGATGGAGGCAGCAAAAGGGATGAGTTTGTGAAATGAATTTTCAGCACGCTCGCAAATGCAACTGATTCATCTTGGAGAGAAAGGGGATGGTGAGGGATCTTCAGATTAGCGCCCACCTTCTGTTCTCTTATTTTGAGGGCTGTGCGTGTTTGCCAAAATCTAGGGAAATGTTGAAAAGGGTAATTAGCTAAACAAGCAAGATCCTTAATAGCTGGAGGACTTCTATACTTTTGTTAGCGTGCTTTTAAAAATTACTTGTACCATCACGCTTCTCTTCTGTGATCAGGGGAAATGTTGTTCCCTGCTTTTCAGGCAAAATAAGGGCAGATAGTTCAATAATACGCCAGAGCAATGTTGACGCCCCGTGAGACTGATGCCGACATTCAGTGCTACGAGTGATGGGACCCTGACCACTGTCATGCTGCTCTGCTGCAGTCCCTTGTCCCTGCATGTGAAGGTCATGCCAGCTTTTGCTTGGCACTTGCTTACAGTGAAGTATTCATCAGATGTACATCTCCTGGCAACCCAAAAGCCAGAGGCTTGAGCTTGTAGGTTATAGCTTGATTTCTCTGTGCAACTGTGGAGGTGAAAACAAAATGCTGTCGGACGGTCACGACAGCCCTACTGACTTGGATTACATGTGCCTCCACTACAGTATACTTAAATGTTTGTAAATCCTTGTTTATAAATTCCTCCAGCAGCCCCTTTACAAGCTTCATCTCTTAGAAAACTAATCCCTTGATGTAATGCACATAACAATAACAAGATATGGATCAGTGACAGATGGATACTTTCATACTTGGCATATGGTGTGTTATAAGCCTGCTCCCATGCTATTGAAGCTGACGAGTCTTTCCATTGAATTCACTGAGCTTTAGATCAGGCCCTGGAAGAAAATGAGTATAATTCTAAAGACAGCTTGATATTAAAAGGAAAAAAAAAAGTTAAATAACTTTAAACTTTGTTTTGGCTCTGTAGAAGCCTTTGATTTTTGGTTATGTGTTTTAACTGACTTGGAAAGACATGCACATGCTGGATCATACCAATTAGGACGAGTCTAGAACGGTGGGTGAATGTCTGCTTGAAGTGTAAATCTTTAGCTTTAATATGTGAGTAATGTTTGAGCGTTGGAAACTGACTTTGCAGGCAGTGAGGCATAACAAAGCTGGAAATGTTGGTGTGATGGGAAAATACATGAATTGTGGCAAACACCTCTGCCTCTATAAATACTTAAAATACCAATTTGGCTCCATTTTAAATTTCCTCACAGAATACAACTTTAGCAGAATTGTCTTTGAGGAACTTAGAAACACTCTTACCCAATTAAAGCCTTATTTCATTATTCTGTTAAGAAATACTGTTATGA
Source organism: Steatornis caripensis (assembly GCA_013398225.1). NCBI lineage: Eukaryota > Metazoa > Chordata > Aves > Caprimulgiformes > Steatornithidae > Steatornis > Steatornis caripensis. Next base: position 520,636 of record VZSC01004600.1, read on the forward strand.
TTAACAGCAGACACTTCATTTGCATAAATAATGTGTTTAAAATCTTGACTGTGTTACAAACTGTTAAAAAAAAAAGTAGCTTGGGGGCTTTCTTCTACAAAACTCGATGTGAATTTCAGCCTGATTCTTACTGCAGCATGTGTCAGATATGTTAGATTCAGCTTAAGCAGCTAACAACAAAAATGTGTTATTGACAGAGATGACTATATGGGATTTAATGGATCACCTAATTCATGATTTGCCATAAGTGGAAGATGGCTCCCTAATAAAAACAACAAAAAAAGGACATTTGTAGGGAATGTGGTTTTGATATTGAATAACCCCAGTCTTTTTTTAATTGTTACTGCTGAAAGCTGGTGCCAAACCTACTGAGATGTCTCTTCGGTGCTAACTTCCATCAGAAACCCATCCAGAACCTGTGGTCATCCACGGAAGTGGCTTTTATACCACTGAAACACTTATGGATGTTAAAACTCCCAGTAGCTAGAACTGAGAGCTTTTCTTTTGAAACTGGACATAAATGAGATACCATAGAATGGTTGGGGTTGGAAGGGACCTTAAAGATCATCTAGTTCCAACCCCCCATCACGGGCAGGGACACCTTCCACTAGACCAGGTTGCTCAAAGCCCCATGCAGTCTGGCCTTGAACAGTCCCAGGGAGGGGGCTTCCACAACTTCTCTGGGCAACTGTTCCAGGATCTCACCACCCTCATTGTGAAGAATTTCTTCCTAGTATCTAGTCTAAACCTACCCTCTTTCAGTTTAAATTTTTTTAATCCCATTTATTCCATCATCTGTTTCACCATCACCTTGTGTCTTTCCACCTCCTGGCAAAATCACAGTTTCCATCCTGGTGGAAACTTTCTGTTGTGCAGTTTCCCTGCCAGCCTGCCTCACTCGGCTGCTTCCCCATATCTTTGGTTCAGCAGCAGCTCAGCAAAGGGCTTGGTACCCCTTTGCAGGGATTCAGCAAAGCAGCTGTGAGCGGGCTGTTGGAGAGCCCAGATGGATTAAGCGCCCTGACTGTTCCTGCCCCAACTTTGGGTTTAAAGAGCAAGGAGATGAGGGTCCAGGTTGTCCTGATTTGGGAGTGGGAATTGTACTCAGTGCTGATGGGTGATGTGGATCTGTGCTGCTCACTGTCACTCGTTCTCCTGCCTGTGGTGCTCCTGTAATACACTGCAGTACACATGGTGCTTTCTGACTGTCCTGGCCTCAGAAGTTGGGCTGCAGGAAACCTCACTCCTGCCTGGAGAAGAAGCTACGATGAAGCTAACCGGGGCTCAGCTGCCCTGTCCTTCTTGGGCAGCCCTAGCACCAATTCTGACAAGAAAGTTTCTCTAGTATTATGTACTTGCTGTGGCTACTTTAGTGAGACCAGATTCTCTTTGAACTTCAAAAATGTATTTGCAAAGCTTATGTGGTAAGCTGAGCACCCACCTCTCTGCTGACATTAAACAAGGTGGTTACCCACTGGTTATCCATCGTGCGCAGCTCTGGAGAGCACAGCAGGAACAGCTGTCTGGGATTCAAGCTGACAGCAAGTAAAATTGGGCAAGGCAAACTGGACAGGGCTTGACTGAGGTCTCTACAAATGTATTGCAACTTTTAGCTCCGTTTCCAACAGACGACTTTGGTAATTTGGTCTCTGCTCTACCACACTGCAGGGAGTGAGATGGGCCAGAGTGTGGATATGCACCATGCATTGAGATTTCCAAGGTCAAGTCTTCTAAACCCCAGTGCTGTAAACTTCATAGTAGCTGTTTGTTAAATTTGTGACCCTCATGGCTGATTAATGATGTGGGCTGTGTGTTTGAGTACAAAATAAGCCTGGGGTGGTGGGTGCTGCATGTTGCATGTGAGCATCTCTCCCTGCACCTGGCTGCTCCCAAGAGACTTTGGTGCCTGTTTTTTGCTGAAGCCACACAGAAATGTTTTGCACCCAGGCTTATGCTCCAAATGTGTGACATTTTCATGACAAGATCGTAATTACTGTTCAGCGCTGCTCCCTCTTTTATTTACAAATGATAACATTAGGAGTGTAGCTCAATGCACTGTACCCTTTGGAAATAAAAATAACTCAGTGGTGTGGTTACTAATGAAGACAGACATGAATTTTTCTTACCTTTAGACAGAGGTTTGTAAGTTTTATGTTCTGGATTGTATTCTTCAAGCTCTGGCTGTGGTATTTTGGGAAAATTACAGATCAGGGGTGTTTTTTTTGTGGCATGTACTATTTTGCATTTAATGGGTTATTATATTCTATAGCTCCTTTTTGATGTAAGCAAAAAAGCCCAGCTTGCCACTACCATAATTCCATGCTTAAAAACTGTGTTGGTGCTATTCGTAATGTCCCGTGTTGAATGAGAATTATGTATCTTTTATCAAAACATGCACCGTGTGCTTAATTTAGGTGCTGACGTTGAAATTTCAGGTCTCACCTGAATGGACCTAGCAAGGTGCTAGTAGAGCAGTTGGAAATAATTTTGGTTTTGGTGGAATATACTCAAGTCAAGCCTCAAAATCCATTGTGCATTGTACTATAGTAGAGATTTCTCAAAAGCAGTTGTCTCTGATGGACACTTTGATTCCTTGTTTAGATAAAACATACATGAAAGTGTATTACAAATACCTTGATGATGGTTTCTTTGTCTTTACAGCTGGTGCTCAAAACATGTAAAGGGTTTGTGGAAGCAGTGTAATGAGGAATTTCGTGTTGCTGGTTCTAGAAATTCCTCTAAACAGAATTTCTAGAAGGTTGCTTCTCTGGGATGGTAAGCGACACATCCTAGTTGTGAAGATGTGGATTAACACTGAGTGGCTCTCCCTTAAGGCTTGTTCTTTCTTCTAGATGTGTTCTGTACCATTCCCACAGTACATTTTAATGGTACCAATTCCAAAATAATCTCAGAATTCAAAGCTATTTGAATAGGAATGACAGAAACATGTGATCCCCGTGCACTCATGAAACCTGCTGGCCAGAAGAATTGTTCCTCTGCTGCACCTCACCTCTCCCAGTAAAGTGAAGAATATAGCATTTGCATTGCTCTCACTCGAGCTAGAATTAAATTGCTTCTTTCACAAGCTTGGTCTACTGAGCAGCTGTAACTAATTTTCTTTTTCCTACTCTTTTAAAACTAGCTGTAGATGAACAAATTTGAAGCTTCTGTACGCCCACAGCTACTGAAATCAATGAGATTCTGTAATTCTGAAGGACAATAATTGACTCCAATCTTTGTAGTATAATTTTCAAAAATTGTATGCAGATGGAGTAGGGAAAATTATACATAGACTTTCTAACGGAATTGAGTGGAAAGTGCAGTGCTGTGTATAATGCCAGGAAATGGATTACTCTGGTTTCTGGTTTGGTCTTTCCCTGCCTTATCGTGTGCCTTTGGGGAAGTAACCGAACATGTGCGCTTGCTTCCTGTATCGCAGAGATAGCACTAAATTACCCATCTCTGGAGGGTGTTGGTGTAACAGGTATCATGTTCACAGAACTCGGCATACATTAAGACCTGGAACTTCTTTCTTCTCTTTCTTTTTTTTTTTTCTCCAGTCATTCACAGCAGGTCTTGCTTGCAGTGACATAAAATCATGTAATAAACCAAACCACAATAAAAATTTAATGGGGAATTAAATTAGGCTTATAGATATTGTTACCTTTGTTTACTACACTCCATTAGCCTAAGCTCAAGAAAAGAGTTTGTATTCCTTTACAAGAAGAAAAAAATGGTGAAGGTATTTTTAATGTCATATTCTATAAGTTTCAATTAGTTTTTTTAATGTAATTGGCTGTTAAGAAAATTATGTATTCGAATGTAATGCAGGATTAAAAAAAGCCACTTTCTGAAATTGCAAAGTGAAATTGCTACATGGCTTATTTTTCTGTCTTAAACTGTTTTGTCATATATTGAACAAGTTATTTATTAGTATTCCTAGCTACTTATTTCCTATCTCATAGTTTTATGACCTTTTTCTTCATCTGCTATTATTTTGTGTATTTGCTTTTCTGTGATTGACTCATACACTCATGTCTTTGAGGCTCTCGAAGGATGTACACTTACACTCTGTGTCCGTTTAGCTGTTGTCTGCCGTACATGGTTAGACAGCTTGACCAGATCAATTTCAGTATACAAGCAGAAAAAAAAAATAAATCTATTTATGAAAGAAGCTTTTGATTACTCAAAGCTTATGGTGGAGTTGTGCTATTCTGTGATACTACAAATGCCACCTTTCGCTGATATTGAAGATTGCAAGCAATTTCTGGTATAACGAGTGTAGGTATTATAAATAATGCGAAAGATTTTAATACCATGTAATGTGTAACAGAGCATAAATAATTGGTTTTCTCCTGGTCAGTGGTTTATGCTGAATGACTTGATTTATTTCAATCTTTGACATAAAACTGTATTGTATTCTTCTTCAGAGATGCGGTATTGTTTTAAAAGTAATTGATTTAGTCCTGTAATTTTTACTTAAACTCAATTTCCCACGGCTTTTGGAAATCTAATTGATTGCAAGATCTGTTTACATAGGTGCTGGGAAATGTCTTTGTGTTCCATTAGGCTTCCTGTGTTTCGATGATGATGTCTTCATTCTGTTACTTCTACTTTCCTTTCCTAAAAAAGATGGGGTTTTTATAGAGGAAATTTTCACTAGCTTTTTCAAACTTGACAAATAGTGTCCTTCTGGAGAAGGACCAAACCACCATCTGATTTTTCACTTACTTTTCCCAATAAATGATAAGGTTTTAATCAGTTACTGTACTTTGAACTTTTAATTTACATTGTTGCTTTATATTAACTTTAGGCTGATTTCATAACTCCTTTATAAACAACTGAGAAGGATAACTTTCCTGAGAAAAAACCTAAGTTATAAGCACTTGGGGTTTTTTGGGTCTGGTTTTTTTTTTCTAAATTATTTTGGGAGAAGGAGAAAAATTATCCTGAGATAACATTATTTGCTTTTTCTGATGTCACATGGGCCCCTTCAGGGACAGTAATCTCATTACATATCATTTGTGTTGTTATGCCTAAAGGAAGGAAAAAGCTGCATATTATTCTTTCTGTTGTCTAGGACAATGCATTAAAACATGTAGACCCTTTTCTGATTCTTTTTATGGATAAGAATGGAGGTTCAGTTTTTCATTAGAAAATAGTATTGGACTATATTATTGAGCTCTCACTCCACTGAGATGTAATATCAACAACTTTTGTTAAAATATTTTAAAACATTAAGCTCTGAGAAGACTTGCTGCTAATTTTAGTAGTCCAAACTTATTTTCTACATGACTGAATCCAGAGATTAAGTTTCAGTCTATTACTTTAAAACAAGATTGGGTCTGAAGAACATACAGAGTTTTAGAGAAGATTTCACTTTTATCAAGCTAAGCACCTTTGTAGTACACATTGTGACTTGAAGTAGAATAATTTTGAATGTGCAGAGTTTCCCAATGGGTTTTTTGTACTTGACTTTTTTATTATATTCTCGAAGAGAGAGTAACGTATCCTCTCTTTTATCCATTTTGATTCTCTGTTAAAGAACATTTTTAAACTTCAGGACGTATTTGTACTTTCTGCAGCTTCCTTTGTAATTTTGATTGTACTTTGAGTTATTTTGCTCCTAATGCAAACATTGTCTGTTTGACCCAAGAGTTCTCCTAGACTGTCGTGATTTCTGCAGGCTTGTTCTCTGCAAAAAGCTAACTAGAATAACTTGTGTTGGGAACAAAGGAATAAAAATCCTATCTGCTGTTGTTAGGCATCAATGTGCATTGCTGGTTACTCAGCCGATGTGTTGAGATGTTAGTTTGCATAGAAGCAAAACCTCTCTTTTTTTTTTTTCCACTTTTTGGTGATTGCTTCAGGTCTGAAATTCTGTGATTATGTCAACTGATTCATTAGGAAAAGAAAAAAGCTTATCTGAATTGTGGATAATTTTCCTTGTATTCATACAGATATTCCCAAACCAGCACTTGACGTATACGTCCCTAGAATTTCTCCTGGGGCGATATGCATTACCAATCCTCCATTTTCTGAACAGACCTACTGAACTACTATAGTTCTGGGCTGACCTGGCAGATTTAATATCCTGCCTTTTCCCAGTCCTGGACTGCTGTGTCCAGACTGTAAAATGTGATTTAATTTTGGAAACTGATGAAAATTAAAATGAGCAGACAGAGTTCTTTCTGCAAGCCTTAATATTTCGCTGTTGTAAATCCAAGAAAAACAACTTCTGTGTTGGGGATGCTTTATTTTGCAAGGCAGGAGCTTAAATTCCCCTCAGCCCTTATACGCAATGTGAGGCAAAACAGTTTTAATAGTGAACCATACACTCACTGTCTGGCTAACTCTTAGATCTTTCAAAAAATTAGGACTTTATAGAAATAAAGGTGAATGAGTCCTGTACCCTCTTATCTCAGTCCACATGTGAATGACATAGAAAAGACTTCAGGTGAGCCAGGAAATTTCAAAATACTTCTCTAAAGTGAGATCTTCCTTTTACAATTTATGACAGTGGCCTAAACTGAAGGGTTGTTCTGTTCCATGGTACTTCTGATTTTATTTGGTTTGGGTGAATAATGTGAATCATTGCTTGATTCTGAATATTTCTATCTGGCTTATTGTGGATGACGCAATTGTATGATGGTGACTCAGCCCTGCAACATAAGTTTCACAGAGTCTACCCGTTCCATTCAGCAGTCTTATCTGTTTGTTATTGTCATACCAACAGAAGTCAGGAAAGGGCAGGCTATGATTTTCGGCTATCTCCTTAGCATTGTGGTTGCTGCAAGAGTCAGAGCTTACAGGACTGAGCTGACTGCCTCTGCAGCCTATTGTAACCTGGGCAGAGCTGTGGTGGTACCCACTGGCTCTGCAGCAGTGGCAGATAACCCTTCCCAAGTTTTATTCTCTTGAGGTGTGCTGTACTGACATGAGAGCTATTTCACATGGCAGAACCAGAGTTTACCTAGCACTGGAAATACTGCCCAGACTAGCAGATCTAATTTCCTTGCTTAAAAGAGGGATGGAAGGCTGGAAAGTAACACAACCTTCTGCTCTCATCTCAGCAGCATCATGAAACAAATCCTTATGGAAAGAGAAATTAAAGATTAGAAGATAAACAGAGAATGAATTAATGTGCAAACGAAGTTTTCCAAAGGCAGCTCATACCAAAAATCTAGTGTAATGTCTTGAGTAGAGGATTTCCAGCAGACCGTGCTGTGGTGGGAACCTGTGAGCGCAGAGAGAGGCTCTGAAGGGGGGCTGTTTGTGAGGACTACTTGAGGGACAGGTCTTGGTGTGTGTGTGTTATGGTTTTTTTTTTTTTAGAAACTTTCCTTGAGAGGTAAACTCTACTACAGTTTGCTAGTGTCTAAAGCAAGGGATCACTGTTGGTGGGAAGGATAATTACATGATCATTCATGAAGAACTGGGGTTACCTGGAAGACCTGGGAAGCTGAAACAGGATGACACTGGCACTGGAGGAGTGTGCATCAATAAGGTAGTGTAGTTTGGAATGTGACGAATAAGATGGGAAGGATTAAATATTGTCAACTTATTCTCCAAATATATCTGCACGTCTGATGTACTAACAGTTAGAAGAGTGTCTGTATGAGATTTCATGAATGTAGTTTTGCAGGACAGGGACTTCTGCAGACTTCCCTGGTGCTAAGGATCAGAAGATGGAAGGAGCGCATGCCTTCTGGGGCAAATATTCCCTGTAGATGGAACTACTGGCTTCTCTCCCACTCTCTCCAAAATAGCCCCCAAAGTCTGTTACAGATTATTTTGATTATGCTACCAGGCAGTTTTCTTAGCCTCTTAGGACACAACCCCTTTCCACAGGAGTTTATATACATATAAAAGAAAAAATGAAAACACCAAACCTGGAAGCAGAATGAAAGAGTGAAAACCTGCAGGGCATGGCTGTAGTCTATATAAGCAAGCAGGAAAGAAATGTCTTGGCTTCTTAGCTGGCATCTTTTTGTGGAACAGCTCAGCTTAGCAGCATGGCAATTCAAACTGAGCATAGCCAGCAGTCATCTTTCGAACAAAAGGATTTTCCTTTTACTTAAATTCAAATTCAAAATTTTTGTGATGGTTTTTGAATGCAAGAGTGGTAGAAAAATTACCATGCAAATCGAAAATTAAAGTAAGAATTAGCTACACCTTTATTCTAATACCTGTTACTTTAAATAGCACCTTTCAGCTTCTGTGAATTATATAAACATTAACTCATCTTCATTGTGCCCTAGAGAGATAAGTATTATTAGCTTGATAAACAATAATAAGTAAATTATTTCTCATTTTTCCTCCTTGCAGTTTTCATTATATTTTGCGTGTCTGCAAATTATTCCTGTTATGCAGCTTTTATTTCCTCATAAAAAAATGATTATAAAACCCTGAAACAAGTTTATTATTAATTATGCATGCTTTATTTTATTTAATCCTGTTTCTGTTTGACTGGAATGCCTTAATTCTTTCCGATACATTAGGTAAAGCATATTGATTTCTAAAGGTCTCAGTCTTGTGGAAATAACAACTGAAAGGCAGTAAATTGCGGTTTGCAAAGAAGACCCCAACCAACCAAAACCAACCACCACCCCAACAACCAAACAACCAAATGTTGAGCTATTAAATAAAGAAAAATTGAAGGATTGTATTTCCTTTTATGAAGCTTCATCCCTTATAATTTCTCAAATTGTGTTTTTCTTCTGTTTTAAAGTTTAGATTTCCATGATGACTTGGTGAGTCTCCCATTCATCCACTTGCCTTTCATTCACCCTGGAGTGTGCTTTGTCAGTCTCTTCACAATTCTGCATTACTGGGGAAAGAGGTAGCCTCTAGGAAACAGCAGTTTCTGTTTCATGATCAGTGTGGCTTCTTCAGTGATTAACATAATGGAACCCCTAATGGACAAGCTCTGGCAGAAAAAAGATACTTTTCATGTCTTTATACCCAAAATGTTTGGCTATAAATGATGTTTATCTAGTAAAGTGGGATTGTGGACACCTAGGTATATAACTTCAGGTAGGATTTATGGCAACATTACTCTTTGCAATATATTTACAGTTGTCTTTCAAACTTAAGTGACTAGGTAGACCTGTACTGTTCCATAGACTTGGCTAAATGAAATCATCTTAGTCCAGGAGTCTGTTATAAATTCATACTAAGTTCATAGGCCTCTTCCTTTTAAAATGGCTGTTTCTGGAATGCTTGGCTGCTGTTACAATTGCCTGAGCTTTCCAAGGGAGCTAAATATAAACAGCATACACCCAACAACTTCTTAGCCCTTGACTTTTCTCCCTCCCACTTTTTCATCAGTGGTTTTATGGTTTGAATTGCTAAGTAGACTCCCTCCCTCTCCCCCACGTATATTTAGACCTTCATTCTGAGCTCAGCCATTTTGCCATTATGGCCAAAATGTGAGTCTTTGTATTTGTGACTTCCCTGAGTCATGTAGGCCTGTAATCTGGATGTCCGTGATGATACCCCGTCAAGCAGTTTGCAGAAGGTCCACGATGCTCCAGTTTCCCACATTGACTGCAGGCTTCCTAGCAGCCGCTGCCTCCTGATGACCCATGGTCTTCTGACAGTGCTTGCTAACATTGACCATGCACGTGGGTGTGAGGCCTTGGGCAGTCAGTTCTCAGAGTCTGTGAAGGGCATCAAATACAATTTTCCTCTACATCATTCTGACCTGAATGATACTGTGTATTTTCTCTGCTGCATTAGGAGACCACTGAGTTTTACCTTCTCAGTAGGAACCCAAACAATATTCTTCAGTTTATTGATGTGCTGCTACTATGAAAAGTAGTTAAATTGGTTAAACAATTTTAAGCACCAGATAAGAAAATCCCGGACCTTGAGGAGAAAATCTGTAGCAGAGAATATTTGAGCCACTATTAGGATACTGAGAGAGAGAAAAATTCAGGATTAGAGACACAATGTTTAAGATGGAAAACAACAGAACTAGGAGGTAAGCATAAAGCTTTCTAATTTCAGCAGGAAAGATAGGCATCTGCAATCATCTCTGTTAATGGACTGCTGAAGCCAGAGTTTTAACTTCCTTTGTGAGTATGGACAGAACAACTCCTTTCCTCGTGAAAGGCTTGTTACAGATTGCTTATGAAGCTTAGAGGATTTTAACAATGGATTTCCCATTAGAATGTGTAAAGTATTTCCTTCCTTTGCCACAACAATGACACTAGGCAAAGGGCAGCCCAGCAGAAGCGGATCTGTAGAGCAAGACGCCGGGTGCCAAGGATCCCACATCTATGCTGTAGGACAACATGTCCAGGGGATTTCCTTTGGACTAGCTCTAGAACACACCCATTTGGGAAAGACCATTTGGCAAGCTCTTGGAAGATGCCCTCATCTGTTTTTGTCCGGTTAACTCAAGTTCACATTCTCCGAGTGCTCTGTGATATATGAACAAAACCATGGGAAGTACAGACATGTGAGCAGCTTGCTTTGAGTCGTTTAGAATAGTACTGACAAATACTTAGTATGCTTTCATTCTTGACTCTTCTCCCCGGAAATCATACAAGCGTTCACTGTTACATTTTTATCCCTGCCCCACTCAGTGTCACGTCCGAGTGTAACCTCCTGTCTTTTAATGCTGTCACTGCTAGACTGACTTACATGGAAGATTTTGCGTATGTGGATTTTCATACAGGATTCATGTTCTTAAGCTCTTTAGCACGGGAGTATTTATGCTAACTTTTTACTCATGTAATTTGTGTATTTCTTGAGTCACAGGTGCCAAACATCATGAAATGGAGCATAAAGATGTATCTATATATATGTTAAATGTACTTTGATTCATATAATTAATAAAATACAGAACTACTACTATAGTCTGGATGGATGATCTTTTAAAGATCCTGATTTTGTATCCATAGGCAACAAAAGCAAAAGAATACAACTGAAACTTTAAAGCTATGCTTAAGCACTTAAAGAAATCAATGAGAAGTAGATTCTAGATGCTGTTGTAGGTTCCACTCAGCAGTGTCAAGTGCCTTTTTTAGGTGCTAGAAATTCTTTGCTCATACAAAAGTTCCAGTCCATAAGCACACTTGGCCAAAATTTTACAAGGAATTTGGGGAGATGCCCAACAGAATTTAGAAGAGTTGCTAAGAGATTACCTGCAAAACTTTTACTTTGAAATGGAAGTTAATGCGCAGACCTCTGCAGTATTAAGTGTTCTGAATGCCTTTGTTGTATTTTGTAGAATCTATCTTTGTGCCTTTGTTTGCAAAAGCACTTTTTAAGTACTCCATCTCATGTGTTTGTGGAGCTTTTAAATTCAAAATCAAAATTATCATCATTCCCTTGATCTTGCTAATATACTTTTTAATGTGACTATCGAATGCAACCCTATGCAATAATAAATGTGTATGTATAACTATTCTTACCTGAAAACCTGTAAATGTAACTGGTCCTCTGCTCAAACAGAATGGTATCTTTTTCTACCACCTTTATTGAAACTGGTAGGTGATGAAACTCATTGCTGGGGGAAGGGCACTCATACAGGCACAGAAATGAGCTCAAGATAGCACCCTGGCTGTGCTGTGGTCAGGTCATGTTTTAGTCATTATTTCTTGTGTTTGCCATCCCATTTTCCTACCTATTTCTTCCTAGATCCTAGGCAAAGGAAAGATCAAAATACTGTAATTTCTCACTTTAGCTATGATGTCTTGGACAGCAGAGAGGAGGCATCTGAGCCTCACCTCTAGGGCAGCTGAGTGCCAGGGGCCATTCTTGGCCAGGGCATCCTGACCCTCTGGGCACCCCTGGGGCACTGGGACTCCCTGTGTGTGTCAACAGCCACCACTGCCCAAAGGCCCATGGTCACCTCTGTGGGGACAGAGGCCGTGGCAGACCTGCAAGCGGGAGCTGGGCGGTGCTTGGGGGCATTGTGCCTCCTCCCAACATGTAGGTGGGACACGGAGAGGGAATGTGCTCTTCTTGGCCCTGCGGAGCTCAGGTGCAAGCTTAGCATGTTTATGCTTAATCACTAAGGAATGGATTTTTAAACCTTCTGGGTTTGATGGAAAAGAAAAGATTTGGAGACTACTAAATGCTGTTCCCAAGCAGGAATTAACTTTTGAACCTTTCACTAATTGTCTTACGTAATGTATTTCTCTTGATACTTATCTGCCAGATACTCTAGAGGGACTGATTTTTTTTTTTAAGTCAATTAGTTAAACCATTATTTATATGGTTAATTTTCTGTCTTTCTGTAGAGTTTTGGAGGAGAAATACCTAACAATAAACAAAGAATTTATTTAAAGACTTAAACTACCAAGAATAACAGAAAATATATTGCTGCGTCTTTTATGTTGGTTTCTTGATATATTCTAGGAAGGCCATTAACTTTAGCTGTAAATTTATGTTCTCCAGAACTGTGTTTCTGCTGATACAGTTTCTCTGGGCTGAATTGCCGTGCTCCAGCTAGATTTTCCTTTTAACAGCAGCACATGTATCAGGCTATGTGTAGGTGATTAGATAAAAAATTTGCATTTCAACTGGAGCACTGCATTTCATTCACCAGTGTACTTTTATATGGACTCTTTTTTCTGAAAAGATAATTTTAATTTGTATATGTATGTAGAACAAAAGGAGTTAACTCCAGAGGCTGCAAAAAGCCCCCATAACATCTTCCCACAGCATTTCAGATTAAAAAATAACTATAATTCTCCAATAAAAATCTTTTGGTAAAATCCTGTTTTATTCATTACTTATATTCTACTCAAATGTATCCTTTAATCCCTTAGTTGGTGAATTGTAGGATAAAATTGGACAAAGTCCCTAGTTAAGGGCAACTATATGTTCCCTACTTTATAGGGAAATATGCAATTCATTAGTTGTAATACAAAATAAATACTGAAAATAAGTATCTCAATGTTCATGTTACATCACCACTTTACCTGTTGATGCCACAAAAACACATAAGAGCTTTTGAATCACTTTCACCTATCAAGGAGTGTGAAGAAAAGTACTGAAAGGGAGCAGAGCCATATTAAATGATCTGATGTCCATGAAAACGTTTTAGAGAGCATGCCCTAAATTATTTATCAATATCGAAAGCAGCAGGTGTTTCTGTTGCATCATCTAGGAGTCGAACTCCCTGCCTCTGGTCTTCTGTGTCCTCACTTTTCATCCCTCAGTACCAAGTCGTGCCCTTCAGATTTCTCCATCTATCTTACCACTGGCTCTTGTCCTGATGCTCCATTCTCTGTGTCCTCCCCACAGGAGTGCGGAGATGGCCTCGCACAGCAGCGAGGGCCTCTGAATTCAGGGACACGCAGTACCTGCCAAATGCAGCCTCCTGTGGGAAAGGAAACGTAGTCAAAAAGAGTGCCAGGTCTTGCAGGTAGCGTGCACTTCTTTCGTGTCTCTTACTGCATGCTGTGCAACATCCAATATGCAGGATGCAGAGAAGTGGCTTCAATTGTTTGAACCCCAAAATCTCCTGAAATGGGGAGAATTTAAGCAATTTCTTGGCATGGTAGTGCATAAGGCTATTTGGGTATAGGAACAGTGAAAATGGAGTTTTGGTTTTAATGATAAGAACAGACACTAAACTTTTTTTTGATGTAGTATTGTTTCTTGACATTTCAAGAAAGCTTTTATTCATAAATAGGTATGAATTATGTAAATTATAGTTTTGAAAAAAATGAAACAGTCATTCATAGGTATCAGGAAGGGTTTTCTAAGAATATAGTTATTTTTTCTCAAATGGTGGTGAAGTGATACAGCAAGTTTAACTGTAAATTCACTTGGAGAGGGAAAGGTGCATTGTGCAATAAGAAAGAGTAATTGAATATATTATAGGAAAAAACATTGGTACTGCTAGTATCTGTGTATTGACTTGCATTCAGTGAACCTTGACATTCTTGTTTCACGGAAAAAGAAGCTTCGTGGTTTAACTGAGAAAGCTTCCCCATTTCTGGTTCTCTGGTCAAGATTCGGTGAAGTATTTAAAGAATATAATACCAGAATCATTTAGGTTGGAAAAGACCTTTAAGATCATTGAGTAGAACCATAAGCTTAACAGTGCAAGTCTTTAAAAAAAGAATGTTTTTGCATATCAGTAAAAAGTAGTAGCAATCTTTCCCTCCTCCCCCAGTAGAGATATGGAAAGAGAAGCATTGGGAAGAAAGGAGGGGAAAAAAGGCAAAAAAATGAAAATCATGGTTTTGTTTCTGTTTGGATAGGAAGAAAAATTAGCAAACTTTGAGGTGCCATGCTGCTGAACTGGGCAGAGGCTCTGAAAGGGTAAAGAGTTTTGGGGACTTGAATCCCATAAGCACTTTGTATCTTTAAAGAAACCCCAACCAAGGTCCCGGGCTTAATAGAAATTAATATAATTTAACTTTTAATAATTAATTTATTTCTCTGTATGTGTAGTTGCCTAGCTGTTCTCTTTTAAGGAACTCCTTCATAAATCGTATTATTTTATTTTTTTTAATGTCCAAGTTACTGCTTCTAAATCAATCCAGGTTGGTGGTAGCCTGAAATAACTGCATTCTCATATTTACTCAGACTCCTGCCTTATGCAGCAGCATATGATGCATTTTGTGTGCCCTGTATAAGCGACTCATCCCTTCTGGAGCTTCTGCCCTCATCGCAGAAGCAGCAGCGCAGGGCCGGTGGAGGAGAGGGTGCCCCTCGCCATCGCGCACGGGCAGCGTGCGCATTTCTGGCACAGCCAAACCACGCTGTGCTGAAGTAACCCCCCCGCAGCCAGCGGTGCCAGCCCCACGGGGGCTTGTCCACAGCTCCCTGAAACAGACCCCTGCCCACAAGGGCTTCCGTTAGCAGCAGAAGTCTTTCCAGCCTCTTCCTTCTGCTTATTTCTGATCCATTTCAAATTTATTTTGTCACCTGTATTTAACTTTTCTAAATTCTGAGGTTTACCTACAGAAGTAAATACTGTGTCCTGACTGCCCCGTCATTCTCCTTCCTTCTTCCCTGCTTTGATAATAATGAGGCAAAACAACTTTGATTAGACGCTGTGAGAGCATTGAACAGATTATATTTAACTATGTAATGGATGAATCACTGAAGATGAAAATTTAAAGTTGACCTATAGGTCATCTACTTCTTTCCCTTTGTTGTTGTCACGGTTTAAAGCTGGGCTGGCTGTTAAGCGAACGACAGACGCTCTTTGTTAACCCCCTCCCTCCCCAAAGTGGGGGGGAAAGAGAAAAGGGAAAGAGACTTATGGGTTAGAAAAGTTAAAACAGCTTTAATCTAACTACAATAATAATGAACAATAATAATAATGAAATATATACAAATATACAAATATGTACAAAACCGATATCGAGCTCCCCCCCACTGATGACGAATACGTCACCCGGACGCTGCGGGGCACGCCCCAGGAAAGTCCCGGACTGTACTCAGCAGCAGCAGGCAGGAGCTGGATTCAGGAATGCACGGATCGGGATCGAAGGCAGAAGAATCAGACAGAGTCCTCCTCGGATGCCGGCCATAGAAGAAGAGAGCGAGACCCTCGTGATCCCTCTGCTTTATACCGAGTATGACGCGTATGGGATGGAATACTCCCTTTGGTCAGTTTTGGGTCACCTGTCCGACCCGCTCCTCCCCACCGCAGGGTCGCAAGGGTGACGACTCCTCTGCTCTTTCAGTTCCGGCGCACAAGAAAGTCAGCAGAAGCAAGCATCGACCTTGGTCTCCATAGGGATAACTATAAGCAAGGGCCTTTCTGCATACCATTGCTTCTGATGTTCCAGCACTAACTATAAACACCAAGCCTTATCACTGCTAGAAGCAGCTACTGTCTGGAAAAACATGCAGTTAATTTCAGAGAGTGCAGCTTCTCAGCAGAGACTTAACTAAAAAGCAAAGTTACTAAAAGAAAATCGGTTCTGTCGTGGCCCAAACCAGGACAGTTGTTCTCTATTACTTATTTTACTATACCTTATCCAACCTGCAATCTTGTGAATAACAATGCTTCTAACTGTACTGTATGCATGAGAGATTTATTTCCCTTTCATCAGTGTCCTAATATTTATTTAGAACATATTATATGCTGGGCAGCAAGCCTTAAAACTGATGGAAACCCCAAAGGCAGGGAGCGGGTGTTTGAGTGGATGGTGCTGCAGGGTGCTTTGTTACCAAGCCACTTCACGTAACTTAGGGAATGCAGTAACCTGCAATTTAATCCATGTAATGTGACTCTGCTGGTCTCCCCACAATCTGCCCTCCCCCCCCCCCCC
>VZSC01004600.1:536958-557886 GCA_013398225.1 Steatornis caripensis
TCTGCCCCCCCCCCCCCCCCTTTCCCTCGCACCAGATGATTTAAGATGGTCTGTCTCTAGAGATGTTTTGAAAAATACATGTTTTAAAGCACATCAATCACATAAGCTGGGCGGAAACTGAAGATCTGTGGGTTTGATATGCAGTAAAACCTCCTCAAGCTTGTGGTGTCACATCAACAGATGGGGCGGGGGGATTATTTGTCATCTTTTCTATCTTAGTATTTGAGGCCTAAAATGCAGCTGCAGGCTAAGTCTAGATTTAGTCCTTTTTGAAAATTCACTGAGGTCAGTAGAACTGAAATATGGCAGGAGTTGCTCTTCTGGCTGCCCGTTAAACGCAGGTGGCACCCCCATGACACTTAGTCTACTGACCAGGTACCTGCTCCTCTGGTGCTATCGCTTCACCCAGTCTTCGAGCTTGCCGTCAGGAACAGGCTGCAGCTCGGTCACCCTCCTTGCACAGGAGAGTTGTAAGCAAATAATAAAAATGTTCCCAGGTGGGGTTCTAGGACTTGTTTTATGGAGTTGTAAGGATGGGCAGGACAACAGGATACCCGTCTAAGTATCAAAGTTACTAATCGCAGAGCAAAGGGACTGCTGTCTGGGAATGCAGTAAGTGCTTGTGTCATTTAGCCTATTTTACCTCTCTGGTGGATAATAACTCGGTGTAATATATGGATGCAGTTGAGTACCTGTGCTGCTGCATTTTTAAATTTTATTTTCATTATTTTTTGTTGGTCTTCCCTTGCCACTTGAATGGCACGTAACCACTTTGCCAGTTTGGCAAGCACAAATTATTTTATTGTGGCTAAAGCACTTAAGATGTAACTGCTTGCCTACAGGACTTCCCAGAATCTGGCTAGTGAACATAAGTAATGGTGACCATAGAATTTAGAGGGTTTTGGATTTCTTGATTTTGTTTGTTTTTAATGCTGAATCTGCTACTGGCTATATTATAAAGGAAAACTACTGTCCAGTTCTTTGCATACATTAATGTGGGGGAGACTGATCTCAAATAGCAGAGTAACTTCTTGAGCAGTTTCAGTTTATAACTGCAAAAATTTCACGGTGCTTGCTCCTTGCTGGTTTAAACTTCAAAGGGGTATTTTCTTGTCACACAGTTTGAAGGTTAGTGGAGTGTAATTTTTACTTTTTTGGAGGGTATATCTTTATGCATGAAGTTGCAAACTATATTAATACAGAGTGGGATAGGTTTGTACCCTTTTTTGGCAAGTTTTCTGAAGTCACTTGGAATGACTGTTAATGTTTTGATCTTTTATGGTATTTCTTATTATAGGGTCTCAGTTCCCCCTGCAAAGACTATTAAGTATTTGATTTCCAACAGTCTCCTTGAGATGTAGGCAGCTGTTTGTACAGTCTTTGCTACTGGCAGTCTAGCTGAAGTACAGAGAGCAAGAGATTGTTTTCTTAAGGAGTGTGCTATGAAACCAGTGTGAAATTGTGGATGGAATCTGGGGGTCTTGTCTGCAAGTGCAATTCGGACTAATCTCTTTCTCTGTATGTGGTCCTTTGTGGTACTTAAAACTATAATATGTATGGTTGCAGGTATAGTTATGTTCCATGAAGCATTTATTTCTCCATATTACTGAAATCCTTTCTGTCCCTGCTTCATATCAGAATTTATCGGGGGTATCCTTTGGGTGACTGTCTTTTCTCTTCTTCCTGGTAACATAGTTTTGCTTGGAAAACTAATCTCTCTAAGCTTCCACCTGTATTTTACACATTAACCAAATCTATCAAACCTTTTTTCTAAGAGGGTTGCTGACTAAAATCTAAGAAAAGAACGAAAGCCTGATTTTTGTGTTAAAGCAATTTACAGTTAGTGGTCTGTTTTCCTTACAAAGTCTCTGGGTTGCCTCCTCAACACTAATTCATCAGAGTTTTCCAGACCGATGTTTTCAGCAACAGATATATTGTGATTGTATTAAGCTTTCCAGACTTAGTGTTGCCCTGCAGTTGCACGTAATGTTGTGATAGATCCTGGTCACTGAATATATTGCTCTAAAAAATAAGTAAGTAAATTAATCTGTATGGAAATGTCTTCAGGTGAAATCTGACAAGTATGTGGATGAGGCTCCTGGACAGAAACTGTTGCTGACAGGAGAGCATTGCTTCATCAGCCATGGGGAGGTGAGAAGGATGGGACTTGCTTACAAGCTAATTATTGTTTGTTATCATGTTGAATTAGCAAAATGTCAGATGTATTACAAAGGCACTGTGACATTGCCTTGGGCGTTTTTCCTTAGTAATTCTTCAGTAACAGTGGAAGAAATGTTCATTTGGGTTATATTGGGATGGACAATGTTTTTACAGGTTTCATACTTGCAGTTGAAAGCATAGTGTAAATCACCATACCATAGCAGAGCCAGAATGACACAGTGTGGAGAATGGATTAAATCACAATTAATTTTATGAAACTACACGATGAAGTCTATTAGAATAAGATTTACTGCAGCTGGTGAGGATCTGAGGTTGATGTTTTCCTTTCCAAATTCTGTCAGATCTCTGATGCTTTTTCTTACTTTTTGGTCTCCAGGTCTTGCGCAGTGTTTATAACCTTGGTCAGATTTGTCTGAGCTCAAGTTTCTGCTTTTAATTTAGCCCTCTGCACCTTTTGAGTAGTGCACTGTATTTATTACTCGCAGTGTGTGCTTCTAACAGAAGAACATACTAACATTGATTGAAGTCTCCAGCAGCTTGTTTTATGTGCTTCACAGGCATTTAGTCTCGTATTCACTTCCTACTTGACAATTAAAATCACTTTAGTTCATGTCACTGGAATTAATCGCAGGCATCGCAGGTAGCTGGGAATTCACCTAGCTCAGGACAGCAGTGCTTGGTAGCTTTCAGGTCATCATACTTGTAGCTTAAAAATTGGGTAAAGGGGAGTCAAAAATCTCCATGCAGCTATTCGGAACACAGGCGAGGTTTCTGAATCTGAAAAACTGTAAGCAGATTATATATTCTTTGTAAAGCGAAATGTACTTTGAAGTATAAACTATCCAGGGAAATATTTAGCAGTAACACATTTTTCACTCACCTCTTGAATAACCTCTTTGGCTCACTTCTTAAATAACTGTTCAAAATACGTATGTGAAGTAACAGGTGTTTAATAGTTGATTGATAAATTGATTTTTCCAGCTGCTGAATTCATAAGGAAAAGCGTTTACTCTGACATTACAGTATATAACCCAGGATCCACAGAAGCACAGATTTAGCTTAGCAGCAGCTGTCAAATTGGGAAGGGGAACTTCTGATGCCATAAGGAGGTAGCAGGCTTCAGTGTAGACTGTATTGCATAGGAGTACTTTTTTATTTAATAATTGTGTATGGCAGAACAACAGAGAAATTATTAACTGTAATATTTTGAATACTGATGATGATGATTTAAAACATCCCTTAATAAAAAAATAAACATTTTTGAAAGGGGTGTATGATATAAGATGAGCCTTTTTGTTCCTTTCATTTTGATATCTATCCTAATAAAATTTTAGGGACTTTTTTCTTTATTCTTTCAGTTGGACTAAAGGGTGGCTTTGTTGCTTTTCTTAGCATTGGATACCACATGCTTTGTCCATTCTAGGAAGCATTTTGGGTTGCTGTTCCTACCTGTCAGTAGGAACAAGATGACGTACAGAAAGATTAGCTTTGCTTTTAAAACTCAGTGGTTACAGTCTGGGGAAAAAGCATGTACCAAGGAGAAAGCTCTGGATGTTTGCAAAAATGTACTCCTAAGAAGACATTTTCAGGATTAGGGCTTTTGCAAAGCTGAAGCCCGCTGTTCAATTATAAAACCTGCTTTTCACTCCCCTGTGTTATACATGCTTTTTGAGTTTTCCTCAACCACCATTTACTAATTATCTGTCTTCCCGTGATTCTCAGATTCTCATGTATATTGATCTTTACATCAAAGGGCCTCTCAAAGTAACTATTTAGCAATGTGCTAATGAAAAAACCAAACAAACAGCAAACCAACAAAAACCCAAGCAACCAAAACAAAACCCAGTTCTATAATTTATGATATGTCACTGGATATCTTTCAGTTTCATCACTGATAACATCTGTGTTTCTGACAACTGGATTACTTCCCTTCCTTATCTAAGCTGGACAATATATTCCTATATTTCCTGGAAGGTCTCTTCTTCAGATCTACCTCACACCTTATGTCACCCCATTTGCAGCTGTCAGCTCGGCACATTCAAATGACAGAACCCTTCATTTACCCCTGTCCTGTAGAAGAGCACCCTTAAATATTACCGTAACTGCTGACTTCATCATTCCTTCTCTGTTTGCCCCCCAAACAGACTTTGTCATGATACTTACAGAAAATATGTTGGAGATGTGTTCAGAGCGATGGTCATCTTTAGTACTAATGCTTACTATACATCCACCTTGCCCTAGTTTTCACTTGCGTCTCTCCTGTACACTATACATGCAGTCATAAAAATTCTTTAGGACAGGTAGTGTCTGTTTGTTTGAAATCATGTATGGCACTGGGGTTTTGTTCTTACAAGAGCGCTTTGAGCTCTGTTGTACCAAGGTGCCCGTGGAAGGTTCTGCACTTACTGATCAAAATTGGAGAATACCACCCCTCCTTTTCAAGTGTGAGAGAATAGTGTTATTTGAGTATGTCAGGAATAGAAGATTCCTCCTATGCTTCTGTTCAGCCTCTCTATATATTTGTCACAAGGCAGTGTAAGTGCAGGCTTACATGGCCCCCAGTTGGTACTGTTGAACCAGTGCATTGGGTCAAATCCAGCCTTGAAGTTGGTGAGTGCCATAACACCTGGCCAGGGGGCTGGTGTCTGAACCAGTTGATTATCAGAAAAAACAAATGGTTTTGTTACCCACTATCTCTGACTCTTTCAGTTTTCATATCTAATTTCTTCTCATTAAATTGCTATTTCTGTCTTCCTTAACTTATTTTCAGATGCCTGCAGAAATAATATTTCTCATGTTACGGTGGAGTTATCACATTGATTTTTTTGAAATGCCAGGCCTTAACTGTTACCAATTTTTATTTTTGTTTAGTTTCTTTGTCTTTCTTGTTCAGTATTCATTGACAGAAAATAAGGGTACTCCAGTGTTTTTCTTTATATTTGTTGCCATTTTTGATGTGTTATGTAGGTCAATTAATTTGGCTGGCTTATGATGAGTTTCTGTTTCTAAGATTCTGAACAAAGGATTTCAGTGACAGTGGTGGAATTTAAGATGGTAAGAAGTTTTGGCGTAAAATTCAAGAGTAAATTGGACAAATTATGGAAGCAATGAAGAAAAGAGATACGTTTTTTATTTACAGATTTTTAGACTTCTAGAATATTTTGACCTTGCTACTCTCTAAATTGTGTTCAAGATCATTACTCAGTAATGTAATAAAGGAATCTTCCCAGTAAGCTTAAAGTAAGAGAATCATTACAAAGTCTTAATCGTCCTGGTAACTATTTCTAATGCTTTGTAGAAATTGAAGAAGAGCTGGCAAGATGGGATGGGGGGAGAAGAAATGTAGTTCAATTTCAGACCATAGCCTTTCTTCTTCAAAATTCCTTTATCCATAATAAGTATGTTTTGAGAACTTTCTTTTAATATGTCTGTTGACTTCTTGACTAAGAGCTTGACTTTCTAGGTAGTTTTGGCCTAAAGGATCTGCATATTAAAAATAGATTTTTAATAATATTTTTTCTCCTAACTGGGTATGAAAATACTGGTTTCTTTTCATGCAAGGATTCTGTTGTAGNCAGACCATAGCCTTTCTTCTTCACAATTCCTTTATCCATAATAAGTATGTTTTGAGAACTTTCTTTTAATATGTCTGTTGACTTCTTGACTAAGAGCTTGACTTTCTAGGTAGTTTTGGCCTAAAGGATCTGCATATTAAAAATAGATTTTTAATAATATTTTTTCTCCTAACTGGGTATGAAAATACTGGTTTCTTTTCATGCAAGGATTCTGTTGTAGGAAAAAGAACGCTGGATGTGTGATGGTACATGCTTTGCTGGAATAAGCACTTCTTTCTTCTCATTTTCCTGCCAATTTTTCCAAAATTTAGAAGGGTACCAAAAATAAGTTTCCATCAAAGTTTTTCCAGCATCAGAAGCTTTAGGTTACATTTTTTTGGTTGATTTTTGTAGGATTTCCTTCTCTTTGCAGAGTGACATCATGCTCCTTCATACAAGAAAGGAGTGAGAAAAGACACTTCAATTGTTTTGACAAACACCTTTAACATTTCACCTTTTTTAATCCAAAGTAGGAACAATTGCGCTTACTGTGGGCCTTTTATTTAACGTCAACGGTTCTAACCTCCTGAAATGGCACTGCTGGAGGTGTTTCAACCATACATCCTGAGGATATTTCATTTACAGTACTTAGAAGGCTTATTATTTCTTTCCCAAGAAAACCTGAACTTCATTTACCTAATGACTTAGAGTGGAAGACGAGAGCGCCTTTTCTCTCTTCTGCAAACTCCATGGCCATGAATATTTACTTTCAGAGAATCCTTCCAAAAGGATTATGAAATAGTTTTCTGGCAGGTCTCCTACTCTGTGAGCTGGCACACTTGCAATAAGGTTTATTTTATACCATTTGACAACCTGATGTCCAATTCTGTGGCTTTAGAGCCAAAAAACCTTACTATGCAATGGCATGTTTTCAGTGTGCTCTGTTTAAAAAAGAAAAAAACCACTTGCAACTCCCCACTGTGGAAAACCTTTATCAGCAGTTGAAATTGAGGCACAAAAGGATCACTGTCTATTCCTGACCTGTTAAAGCAAATACGTACACGTTTTTAGAAATAGCAAGAGACTGGGGCAGGGGGTGGGAACCAACAGAGGGACACAAATCTTGTGATGGTTTTCAAGAAATATCCAGAAGAGAAAAGCAAGCATTATCCCTCTTCTTTTAATTCCTTGTTTTTTTCCTTGTTAAATGTTTTTGATGGCAGAGAATATATTTAGTTTCTCCGGCTGCTTGTCCATGCTGTGTGACAAAAACACTCCAGCGAAAACATGTTGAAGTGCTCTTGAAAGTGGGCAACGAGGCTTTTACAAGGTGTGAAGCACGTGGTACCGGAGGAGTTTGTGCAGCTGCATAGCTTGTTGGGGACTGTTGTGCAATCCAACAGAACTGTGCAGGCAAGGATGTGTAACTAACTTACTATTCGATAGGCGCTTCTTCTTTAAAGTTGTGGAGAACCCTTAACTCCTGATGAACTCCAGTAAAATGAAGGATATATTCTACACTGTTAAATAAAGCCCTGTATCTTTAAACAAGCAACACTTGACAATAATAGAAAGTTGGATATTGGGTGGTTAGACTTGCACATACAAATTTTGAGCGTGTGTCTGAGCTTAACACTTAAGGACAATTTATGATGCCCATCTTAGCTTTTAGAGGCACTTATGATAAATGCCCACAGGAATGACATCTAGAGACGTCCATCTATTGCCAAAATCAGATTGTTTACTACAAAGTAGGAAACAAATCTCCTGATCAGAACAGCAAAAAGCACAGAGGAATTCTTTCATTGCTATCATTAGTCACACTTAGTTTTCAATAGTGTGAAGGCTCTTTTATGCTTTATGTAGGCCTCCTGCTGAAGATGACTTTATTTCATCAGCCAGCTTCTGCTTTTTGCCATTCCCTAGAGTTCTTCCATTAAAAGAAATCTGTTGATCATCACCAGACACATTCATATGCTTTCTGTCTTCAGGATAGCTGCTCTGTTCTTTTGTGTGTTGGTGCATAATAAGTATTCCTCTCTTTTTTTTTTTCCTGATCCTGCCCCTGCCCCACCCCAGCTACTTTTTGCTTTATTGCAACAACTGAAGATTCTGGAGAGTATTTGGTTGCTGGTGTTTTGCTGCATGTTTGACCAAAATATAATTTTCTTACCTCTTTCAGTAAATACAAATGTGGTTTTTGTTGTCAGAGAAACAAATGCTTCTTTTCTATCGTCAGAGAAATAAACTTCTGAACTTTAACAGAAAATACATTGTCCTATTAATCTTCATCCACTGTATTGAATCATCAGTCAACTCAGTATTTCATCATCTTTTCTGGATAAATATTTGATTGAAGTTACTTTATAACTCCACTCTTTGTACTTTCTGGAGATCTTGAGAACATTTTTATTTTGTATTTTTAGTTATTTTAGTTTAGCTCATATAGTACAACATATGTATTTGTGTGGTTAAATATATAAGTGCATTTGAGAGACAAAAGCTTTGAAACAACCTCATTTTAATTTGTGTTTGATGCTTCCTGAGCAAGTAGGTGTACTGTGCTGTTATTGTTCCTTCGTAGGAGTAATTCACTTTATTGCCCTTGCCTTCTCTGTTCTTCAAAAGATTCCATAATGCTCATATACTTTAGATATCTTGCTGCATGTATTGAACTGAAATGAGACTTTTGGTTTGGGGTTAAGATGCAAAGAAATGGGTGAGGCTCAATGGTCTTTGCAATGTATCAATAGCAGTCTGTATGTATCAATAACTCATCTAAGATTCATTATTTTTTTAAAACTGTTGCATGCACAGATAGAAAATTCCTGCTAACTGAGTGGTCTTGCATGTTTAAACTCAATGATTTTTTTTTCAGTGCTGTGAAGTCATGCTTTTCCCTGTGGGAAGGTCTGTGCTAGGAGTCTACGAATCAGATGATTACAGTTTGAGGCCATACCCGTTGTTTCTCCTGCTTCAGGTCATTTCCAAAATAATCTGTCTATGTCAACTGGAAGAGGTTGTCTGGTTTCCTTTTTGGTCTTTCACATGATTATGTCTAGGAATTGATTCTTTCACACAATCTGTGGACTTGACTGTTTTTTCATCTTTCAGGAAACCTCATTAGTTGTAAACTGAAACAAACGGTTTACCTGCCTGTTGTGTAAGAAGAAAGCTTGCAGTTTTTTAAGCAATTTTGATCCACTTTTATGGAAGGGTAACAGATGCATGATCCATGATGCTCCTCCTCATGTGGATGCAGCACAACTCTGTCTTCCCTTCGTGCACTGATCTCCCAAGCACCTATCCTCTCAGGATTTGTTTTCATTGCATTTAACATAGCTTCGTTTGGCGTCAAAACCTGAGTTTTAATGACAGTGGCAAGGTGGACTTTTCTGTGTGAACGTTGCCTTTTTTGTGCGCCTGAACTGATTGAGCGTGGAGGCAGAAGAGCGGGGATTTGATTTAGTTTCATTTTGCTCAGAAGATGAGTGAAGTCTTCCCTGCTTCTTCCCTCTGTGGTCACTCTCTCTAGGGTTGTCTCACTGCTCCAGACAGTTGCTATAGGCATTAATAAACCCTGCCCTGCACTTTCTTAATTAGAGCGTGGAGGAGATCAGAGTTAAAGATGAAGGGAATGCTTTCAGTGGCAAGCTGCAGTATTAGTAATGTAAGTACTGAAGGGTAAAACAGGCTGTTCTCAACCTAAAAAGCATCAGTCAGACCTTGACTGCTGTTTTCCACCTCTAACTTTTCTTTCAGTGAAATCTGAGCAGGTGAAGCAACAGGAGAAGCTAATGGCTCCAGCTGAGCAACTAAAACACATCCTTATATTTATTTGCTACTCTGTTTGCTGCAAATGCATGTGGGGTTATTTCTATCTTAAGATGGTCTCCTGAATCAAAATGTTGGAGTAGGGGCTATATAAGGGGTTATAGGCACTGGTTGTGGGTAGGACGTGGGGGTCCCAACCTGAGGGCTGGAATTAAATGCTGCTAGTAGGTACTTGAATTATTATTCTGTTGCATTCTATGTATTTTACATAAATTATAAAAAGTCATAGCATTTTAGGGTTTTTTGCTGGTTGTGGTTTTGTTTTTCAACAAAGTCAATGTTTTTGTGTAAAGAATTTCCTTTAATTTGTATTTTTTCCACTTGTACTTAAAAATGGGAAATTGTAATAAGGCACTGCAGGATGTGAGTTAGGGTGTAATAATTTACATGTATGTTAAGAATAGTGATTAGTACAGAGCCTAGCAACACAGCAGGCATGACTTATTACACAATATTGTGTTTGCTTATTGCCTAAATGGAAGGCAAAGCAGTTCTAACTGATTACAGGTTACAAGGCTCAGTTGCAATAGTCAATTTCCCCGCCGTTCCTCTCGTGTTTTGTAGGCAAATACCGTGATAGTGTTATGAATCAATTACTAAATAGTCATTAGGAGGAAATGCATATTGAATATATTAATCACTTTCACAATAAATTATACGACTGCACAATAAAAGCGAGTGTATGCTATTTGCAAATAGCTTATCATAAGTCTAAATTTTCGTGTATTACTCAATTAAACCCATAAATAGGAGAGCAAGGCATTGAGGAAACACCTTATAGGAGCTCAATCATAACAAATCCATGAGGCCGAAAAAACCCAGCAGCCTGGGAACCAGAGCAATAGAAGGTTCAGACTGAAGCATGGAGGTATCATGGTGCTCAAGGTGCTCAGATCCATGCTGGGTCACCTGTGTGGGTCCCCAAAGAGGATCACGGGGTAACTGGAGTGTGCCAGAACCCGAAGGGGCCAGTGGCTGTACAGGACTGGGTGCTGCAGCGTGTACCCGTGGAGCCTGCAGCCTCGCAGGCCAGCTCTGTGGGCTGAGGGGTGCTTCACCACAGGGATGGACAGTAACTGGTCTTCACTGGGGCATGGAGCTGCGGTGCAGTTAGTATTTGTGCTGGGCTTTGTTCATTTAAAGGACTGATGGTTCAAACTCTGCCCACGCCACCTTTCTACCTTACTAAGGGAAATCCTGCAAGTGAAATTAGAACTTTTTGATCTTTTTTAAACCTGCTCACATATTTTTACGTATACTGAAACAGCATCACTCTGACCAGTTGAAAGCATTTTCCTCAGAAAATATCTTAACTTCCATATATGTTAGTTTTTCACTTTTCTCTGTTGTCCAGTTTATGTTCAAAAAAGATCTTCTGCTTACGTTTTCTTTTTCATATTAGTGGCTGAAAATTTTGAGAAACAAGTTGGGAAATGCATAAAAAATTATTCTCTTTAAGAATGCTGTACATTTAAGAAGGCATATATTTAATCGAGATGTGTAAAAATATTTGACCATCGCGGAGCTGAGGAGATAAAGCTATTAATAGCTTTCTCATTTAAAAATACACAAAAGAAACAAAAACCTATAAATGATATTTTGTGAAAAGTTATCCAATTGACATAGAATATGGAGAAGTAATTGCTTAGGAAATGTCATACAGCAGAGCACTAATACACCCTTGTATTTTACTGTATATACTATCAAAATAATAATTTCACAGCCTGATGTCCATGACATTTCAAAGTCCTTGAATAAATTCCTTTAATATTTTAAGTCAGTAATACAAGCTTATCACCTTTTTCATATTCTTCTTGCTATTTCTCCCCCTCAGAATAAAGTGAAAATGAATTATTTTCTTAGTTGAACAGTTTTTCTGTTGTCTCTGACAGTAAGCCTGATAATAAGTTGTACAAATTACATGGAAGGATAAAATACGTCGTACAAAGTGCATGATTGAATGCACATCTCATTTTGGGGTAGGTAGGCATGTATCAGGCTGCGGATACCTCACTGAATCCAGTATGAAAACTTGAGCCTGCTGTTCAGTTATGTAAATTAAGCTTTGAGAAATGAGACTGTATGTGCAAAATGGAAAAAAAAAAAGGCAGCCTGGAAAAAGTAACATTTACTCTGTACCTCTAAACGTAGTCTTAGGAACTACAGAATATTATCTCCTAACGTTTCTTGGTCACACCAGGTTATTGTAGAGCTTCCCGGAGCAGAGACAGCCATTTAATCTGAATTAGGCCAGAGAGTGCACGTGCCAGTGGAGCAACCACGGTGGCACACAGCTGCTGTTGCTGTCACTTTTGCCATCTTTGATGGAACCCAGACCGAAGTCCAGGCTCACCGTGGTAGTGTCTTCTTTGAGCCTATGGTGCTAAACTGCAAATGGAGGTGGGTGGTCCTGTGTCACTCTGAGAAAACACGGGTGTAATACAACAGGGTAGGACTTGTCTATCTCCTTCCAAATCTGTGAAATAAATGCTTTGGGAGAGCCCAGTGTCTTTCAGTAGGCCCTCAGGAGCTTTGCTGGTGGCAGCAGCATCAGCCGCCCTTTGCACCGGTGGCAGGAAGAGCAGGTTGTGAATGCCTCCAGGGGGGCACCCAAGGCTGCACAGCGCTCCTCTAAAGGGGTCATCTTGAGTCGGTGGAAGCTGGATGGACCAACACGCTTGAGCACTAATAAAAAGCTTATCGCCTGACATAAACTCATTTCTGTACATGTAAGTAGTCTTAGATTTGTGACAGGCGTGCCAAAGACTGCTGAAATCAGTAGACAAAGGATTCAAGCCATGCTCAATTTAAGCATAAACCTTCCTAATAAAAGCTAATATTTATGTGCTCATGAACAGAACAGTTCATTGTCATCAGGACCCTTCAGTTAAATGTGCCTTTTATTTAAAGTATGTTTTTAAAATCAAAACGTTAGAGTAGTGAATGGCTGATGGCCCCTTTTCTCATAGTATTACTTAAGGTAGAGAAGCAAACTTAAGTGCCTGTGGACACATGAAAAATACTGTGTAAGGATTGAGGTGACATTCCTTTAAAACTGCAGGACTTCGGAAGCTCCCTTGAAATTCAATGGCTTATGTAGGATGCCATAAACATGCAACTGCTATAGTAACACCTCTAAATTTTCAGCAATAAGCCATGAATGATTGTGGGAACAGAGGAGATCTGCTGGTTACAGCCTCTTTATGTGCAGAACATTTTGTTTAAGAGACTGACAGTTACGGTTGTCCCATTGTCCCCCACCATTGTACCATTTGCAGTATTTTATCATGTGCATCTTTTCTATGTGCTTTTTCATGGCAGTTAATGCTTTTCCAGGCAACTTGACCTTGAAATAGAGATGGCTGATGAATCCTTCTAGGTAATGAGTGCATGAGACGAGAGGGGTTCCTGGGTCTTATACTCTGATTCCTTCTATGCCTGACAATTGAATGCGATCATACTGAAAATGTTTAATGTGGTATGATTCACAAAACTTCTTTTTGACACTCCACTTCACCAATGTGGACACGTACATCCAGGCCACAGACCATGTGCAAATACCCCAAAATCTGTTTCTATCTCAGATAATGATAGTTTCCACTACTTCAGGAAGAACGAAAAGCTCTTCTGAAAGCCAGACTATACGTGAAGCAGGGACAAAATAAGCCTCAGTGCTCAGCAATTCAGTTCTTAGAAGCGCATTTCTTAATGTGTGAAATATAGTACAAGTCATAACTGTTGATACAGTAGCACAAATAGCCACAATGATGTCACCTTTGAAAGCTGTCTAAGTGCAGCAGCATTTTGGACATCTGTGGATTTATGATTAATTTCAGTTTTTAATGGATGAAGCATCATGGCATTTCCTCCTAAAACACCAAATGGGTAATAGGACACAAAAAGCACATCTATACTTTCTTTTGTTTTAATCCAAGCAGTCACACATTATTCAAGGTGAAAACCTACTCTATTAATTATTAATGTAGAAAACACAAAGCACAGCTAATACCGATTCTTTTTCTCTCGCAAGGGAGGAAATAACATTTTAACATGTTTAATTGATGCTGCTTTATAAACTACATGACCTATATATCTAGTAATTTGGTTTCGTTCTTTAAAAAAAAAAATCTTGCTAATGAACCACTGTGAATAAATGAGGGAGAACAGACAACATTTTCAGGGCTGCTTAAAAAAAACAACCCCCGAACCCCATGCCTAACAAAGGTGCCACATGCGGCTCTTGCTTAAATTATTTACCCAGATTCTGGAGAAAGGGAGTCTCGGTTCTTAAGAGTACTTGTAGGAAAGGGCAATCTTTTCAGCTGAGATGAAGTCAGCAGTCAATACGAATGCTGAAATCTCAGGTCCTTTAAAATCAGATCGGACATTATTTTCAAGCATAGTTGAATGTTGCTTTAAGTAATGTCTTTACATTAGCAAAGAAATTTTGTTAACAAATAGCCCAATATTCTGATATTTTGTTGGTGAGGTTTTTTGGTATTCTATTTTGCTTGCTAATGAGGCCTTTCAAAAGCTTTTTTATATTATAGAAATTACTATTATTTATGTAATGGAGTTGTCACTTTCTGATATTTGGTGATATCTTTGAGAAAGAGATGAAACTAATAACTTTCAGAGATGTTGCTGCTGGTTTGAATTTAAATTCTATTCCCAAACCGTATCTAAGGAAAGTCACGAAAAGTTAATTTTGTGTGACCGCGAAAGTGCTAGATTATGTCAGAGTACTGGAACCATGTTTGAAGTATAAACAAATACCTAGTGTAAAATTGACTGCACAGGAGTGGATCATTAAAGTTGTGGGTAGAACTTGCTAACTTGGATGGAAACAAAAAGAGCTGATGTATCATACAGTGATGGGGAGTGCTGAAAGGATACCCTGCTGTGAAAGGAGTATTGCAGACAAATATACTGCTATTTGCTATATATTCCACATATATTGCTATCAAATACATACAACACTTTTGACCAGCCATCAAAGAGACGTTTAAAGTGGGTACAGGACAAGTCAAGATGTAGAATATTCGAAGTGACAATATTAAAGTCTGAAACATGGAAGTTGCTTACTTATAAGCTACTGTTTTACAAACACTAGGAAGTGAACCGTGTATCTTATTATCTAATAATGTCCTGTTTTCTACTGAATGGTTTTTTGTTGTATTGTGATAACTGGAGGAGGTTGTTGGATAGATAAATCTTCCTGAAAAGGTACAAAGGTATTGGGAGGTTTGAGACTAATCTAACTAATTCTTTCTGTGCCTGATGTTTTTGATTCTGGCTTGTTTAAATACAGATCAAATTGTTATTTTGCTTGTATCTCTCCCCTTTTTTTCCTACAGATGCACACTAAATAAGGTTAATTAACAAAAGTGACAGGAGAGCAAAGGAAACACCAGAGCATGGAATTTTGATGTTTTTCTTTTTCATTTTTCAAGGAATTTTTTATGTTTTTTGACCACAACAGAGTGTTTGACTGTGCAGCAAATAACAGCCGATAAATGTTATGTGCACGCTAGTTATTAATACACAAGATCAGCTATGAAAAAACTTATCTGCTGAAGCATCTCTTCTGTGGATACAGTATTGGAAGCTTGCGATTTATCTGAAAGTATGTGACGTGTTTAAAATTTGAGCACCTACGTGTGTATACGTACTTAAAAATACTATGGAGGCCAGTTATTTCTAACATCTTGATTTCAAGGTCAATATAATTTGTTTCTTCTTGGAAGAATAAAGGAAAAGAAAGATGAAGAAAGAAAATACTTCCCAGGCTTTTATGTTAGCTGTTGTTTCAGGAAGTCCTTATGTAATGTGTACAAAAAAAAAAGGCAAAAACCAAAATACAGTGCAAAAATTAGTTGTGCCATGAGTGGTAAGTGGAATCAGAGTATATAGTGAGAAGTAAAAAAAAAAAAATCTTTGATATGCCTTGGTTCACGTTAATAATTGATGAAGACTGCATAAATTGATTTTGTTAACTCTTCTTTTTTTGATTTTGATGTATAATTCATGGTTAAAAAAATACAAAACGCCAAAGAAAACTTGGGTCTTAGAGGATCTTGCAATACTTCTTGAATGTGTTATATTTGGATATTAGGTTTATTGTTACGATTAGAGGTATGAACAGCTGCCTAATTTAGAACTCAAGTATAAAGAAAATGAATGGGATAATCAGGAAAATCTGAAGTGTCCTCTTTCTTTTTTATGCTCTCTTTTTCAAAACTTCATTAAAATGATGGAAAGCACCTGTACTGTAAAATGACCTATAACTACTTTATCATGTGAAATTTCTTGATTTAATTTGTTGTGATTTAACAGTCAAAATATGAGAGTCTGTTGTGCATCAGAAAAGCTTAATAGAACCTGGCATGTGACTTTTGTGATTTCGATGGTTGGATATAATGATGCTTATATACAGCTTTTTGTTTTATTTTGCTGTAGATATTAAATTTTTCTTCTCTTTATGACGCATTTGGCACAGCAAAAAGAAAATTCTAAATGCTTCAGTAAACCTGTTTTCCTTTTGTACAAGTCGATGAAATTAGACACGGTCCCAAATCGGTTGTTGTAATGTTCTGTCTGTCAAGCAACAGACAGAAAAAGTGGTCCGGTCAGTTTAATAGTTTTTCCAGACAGTATACCTTCATTTAGTATATTTCTCCTACAATTAATAAAGATGTAAATGAATGGCTTTGTTAAAGAAAATAATCTAGGAGGGAGGAGAAATACGAGGCAGCAGATATCTGTGCTACCTTGCTGAAAGTGCTTAGCTGACACGGTCATGCACGCAACAGCTCTCTGAGGTGTGTTGCTGGAAATGTTGTCTCCACTTGCAGAACCTCTCATTTGACCATCAGCACTGCTATAGCTAGGATCTCAGGGGAGTAATAAAAAAAAAAAAAAGCTGAAGAACTTATCTAATACGCTGCATCTAGTATGCTACTAAAACTTATCTCCAATAAGACTTTTGTGAAATTTTAGTCGTAGAGACTGGCATCTGTGTTCGTTAGGGGTTTTTTCTCAGGGAGAACACCACCTGTGTAGTGGTATTGTTATGACTGGTTGAAGAGTTATGCAGCAAATTGCTTGGTACACGTGGAAATACTGAACTTTTTGTATTGTGGCATTTTATGCTGGAGTCGGATACTCATCAGATAAACATGCTGTGAATTATTACTGTAACAATGCAAGGCTCCTTTTGGTTTTCTGGTGCTGGTAGTATCATCAGAGATCAGAAAGCAGCACCGTGCAATAGGAAGAAAGAAAACACATGTTTATGGTGAGGTTGCTTATTATTTAGAATAGGAGGTAAATTTAAGAGAACCAAAACAACTTCTGCCTGCTAAGATGGGGCCAGGATTTTGGACTTTGTGGATTACTTGCAGCCTGCTCAAGAGCATGTGAGTAGCTGCTTCTGCCTCATTCTTCATTTCCCTGTCTCACAACAGCTTGATTGAGGAGGAAAGTATAACCCCCATTTTGAAAGTCACTTTTTTATTGCACAGGAATTATGCTGCCATTTAGGGATAGAAATACCCTTTTCTATCCTCCTTATGGACTTGTGCAATCATCACGTGTCCTGTTTAGGCAGGATTTTCTAATACCTTGAGAGGTACCAAAAAGCAGGCAGAAGGGAAGAGTGGCCCCAGTCTTGCTTGGTATGCTTTAGAATTAACATGCTTTAGAAGTGACATTTCCGCTATGAACCAGAAAGAGACAAATTCAAACTGCTTTTTAGTAGCTTTGCTGTAATTAGATACTGATAACAATAGCTGAGAAAGTATTGTACGCTTTCTGTGCATATGGGTGCAGGAAACCACCGCTGCACAGAGCAGTCTATAGGATAAGGATGCATTGTAGCCTGAGCAGTCATACCAGAGATCTTGAAAGCACAGATGGAAGAAGAAACCAGTGTTTCTCACACCAGAGGATCACATGTTGATATCAGTATGAATGCAGCCCGGAGAGGAACAGGTTTTAGAGAATTGCAAAAACCAATACACAAGGTTTAGCTGCACTGATTGTGCCATTGTGCTGTCTTGAAGGTGGGTATCTTGAAAAGTGTGAGAATAACAGGAACCCCTAATTGGAGGAAATTATCTATCTTAATTGATGATAAGGAGAAATTGGATCCTTCCAGTAGGTCATTTGCCAATGACTGCTTGGAGCCACATGAATTAAGTGTGTATAGCCCTATATATCAACCTCTGAAAACTGTTGATAACTAATAGCACAGATGAAATTGTCTTTACATTGTATTTGTAAGTCCATAACAAAAAACAATTTCTGCTGATGCTATGCATCAGAATCAGGCCATCCTATAACCTGTGTAGGTATGTGCATATGTATTGTCTGCTGTCATTAAAAGCAACAGTACTTTTAGTATCTGGTCTAAGGTTTTGCTGATTGTGTTAAATCGGTCTGGTATCCCACTGTTAAATCTGGATGCAACATTTCATTGAAGCAGAATATATTTGTGTATCATAGGGAAGGTCCTTTGTGTATTAATTATTTCACAGTTTCTTTTGTGAGTATTTCTTCTGTCTGAATAACCTGCCAGGAGTATACTCATGCTGAGTATCCATTTTCCCGACTGAGACTACTAGCAAAAATGTCAAAGTTTTACTGCAATTAGTTCTTTTTCAGATCTGTGTATAATCTTTTGATTGTATTTCTCATTACATTTCTTATTACATTTTGGCACAGATAATTAATACTGTATCCTGTAACATTTCCTGTAAAAACAGAAGGTATGCATTCTGTTTATTGAAGACTGCGGTCTACCGCAGTAATTGAATTTTATAGACTGGAGGCTTAAAAGGAGTGCTGTTTCTTGATTGTAAAAGAATGCTGCTTTCCCAGTTTCAAGGTGTGAGTTGCTTGCCAGGAAGATGCTTTTGTCAGGCTGTAAGCCTGGATGGACCCTGGGGAGTCTCAGCTCAAGTGCTGGTGGAGGTGACAGAGATTGGTGGGATGTGAACTTGGCATCCTTTTCCCCTTCCCTCTTCATGCAATAGTGGAAGCGAGCTCCTGGCATGGGTGGGACTTCCAGTCTGTCATGAAAAGGATCTCCGTGCTTGACACTCTTGGGGCATTTTAAGCAGTCAGAGCTCTGTCACGATTTTCCTCTAGAGGCAAACAGCTTCTTAGTCTTTCTGCCAGCATGCTTGGCCCATGAGGTAGGTAGATGTTGATTTCTTCCAGGTTCTTTGCCTCTGTATGTATGGTGGAATCCAGTCTAAGGAGCAGACGTCTTCATTGGTAGAGTATTGCAACTATAGCATAATATAAAAAAATTTTGGCTGCAGAACGTCCTAAGGATCAGAGTAAAGTATAGTGTAGTCATTTGTCTTGCAAAACAAACTCTTAAAATCTGTTAACTGGGCTTGTGGCTTGACTTCTTT
Source organism: Steatornis caripensis (assembly GCA_013398225.1). Taxonomy (NCBI): domain Eukaryota; kingdom Metazoa; phylum Chordata; class Aves; order Caprimulgiformes; family Steatornithidae; genus Steatornis; species Steatornis caripensis. The sequence continues at coordinate 555,950 of VZSC01004600.1, forward strand.
GATTTCCCTTGATTTTTCCCATACTTTTTAACAATTATTTTAAAACAATTTCTATTTTCACTTGATCAACTTTCTTATACTTTTTGTACTTGCTTTTTTCTTTCCAGTTGCTCAAAATAATCCCAATTGAGGTTTAATATCTGACATTCAGACTGATTCTCAACCTGGCATCCACTGATACATTCATGCCGTGGCTTCCAGTAAAAACCAACAATATACAATGTGTGTTCTCTCAATTTGTGTGTGATTTCCTTTATTTCTCTATTTTTAATGAACTGATAAGAATGCAAAATAACTGTTTTCATATCTAGATGATGATGATAATTTCTACTGTATCGGGCACAATACTGGCAAAAACTCAGCCTTCAGAAAGCTATTAAACAGAATTCAAGATTTGTCATGCCCTTGGTTCAGCTGTGGAATGGAAGAAAACAGTTATTTGCAGAAAGTGAAAGGAACTGTAGAGTTGTATCAATTGCAAACAAAATTCACAGTGGGCTGAAACATTACAAAACCTTTTGGTTCCCAGAATGCTCACGGTTATCTGCTATATTACATAACTTTAATCTGAGCCGCTTTAGAAAGCAAAATGGCTCTTTTTTGGCATTAAGCTATCTGCAGTACTGAGGCTGACATTTTGGAAAGTAAATGGTAAGTCTGACTGTCTGAGAAGTCAGTTTAAGATGTCCTTAAAAGGCTTTAAGAAGTTAAGTACCTGCTATCTGAAAAGTAGTCCTTTTTGAGGCCTCTAAACTTGAACATCCAAAATCATTAGCCGTTTCTGAAAATTTTGCTCACACAGTACCTGTGTTCCTTTTTTGCAAGGTGTTCCATGCTTTATTCAATTCACAGGCCAAGTAGGACAATAGGTGTACGTGGAGCAAATGATGGAAGATACTGCAGGGTATGAATGAGTTGTGTGAATTTTCACAACATCTCTACGTGCATAGCAAAGAATTTACGTTGCTTCTAGTTTAGTGTGGCCATCCAATGGATGGCAATACAGTTCATAAAGATTTTGTTTGTGGCCAATCCTTTTAGGAATTTTATTCTTGTACATGATGGTTTTCTGTAACGTTTTGGTTTTATGTATACATGTGTACTTATCAGGGAGAATTAGAAACTTACTGGATTAAGATTTGGGCTGTGCTCAAATAAATACTGGCCTTAGAAGAGAAGGGTAGGAAATCTCAATTGCCTTTGTTTTAATCTCTGTAGAAGTGACAGTGGAGACAATTAGAGTTGGAGAAACTATTAAATAAATTGAGCTGTGAATTTATTTATATTTGTTACTAAGACTCACTTCTATGAAAGTGTTGTCAGAGGCTCTGGTTGAAGGGTTTCACAGAAGTTACAGATAAATAGGCAAAGTCAGTGTTAGTAAATACCCAAGATCAGATACTAATCACTGAAGAATTTTTAAGTAGTCGGGGAGGAAGCAGCTCATATAAATTACCAACTGTGATGTGAAGCTTCTCATGTAAAACTTCGATACCTCTTGCTGATGCCAGGACTTCAGGGGAGAGCTGGGAACCGCTGTCAGTTAAGGCTGAAGACTGTATCGGATAAATGAGGAGAAACCGTGGCAAGCAGTGCATGGGGGAACACAAGGCTAAATACAATACACCAGGGAAGAGTCTTTTGAAAGAGAATTCATGCTTGGCAAATGTGATTTGATCTGTTTGATGCAGCTCAATAGGATTTCCAGAAGGCATTGAACAGTTCCCATTAATCAAAGACTCTTAAGGAAACAAAGCTGCAGTGGGAAGGGAGGAAGATCCTTGTGGGTGTGGGTAGTTGCTTCAAGAACATGCTCCTGTCCTTTGTTTGCTGAAGTATTGTCTGGGTTTAAAGCTGGGCTGGGACAGACGCTTTTTGTTAACTCCCTCTCTCCCCAAAGAGGTGGGGAAGAGAAAAGGGAAAGAGACTTACGGGTT
>VZSC01004601.1:0-38705 GCA_013398225.1 Steatornis caripensis
CCCCCCCGCTCTCTCGCTCTCCCTCTCTCTCTCTTACACTGCCAGCCCCTGATGTGATGGCGAAGAAACCCCGTTGACAAGGCACTGCTTTTTCATGACGGTGAGTTTCCCTTTGAGTGTATTATAATTTTGTGATAAAAATTTCAAGGAAAAAAAAAACACACAACCTCCTTCCTCCCTTCCTTCGGGGAGGGAAAAGAGAGGGGGGGAAAATCTATCTCCAGACAGACAGAAAAAGAAAAGAGGAGCAAATTAACAACCAGGAGTTGCCAAAACCAGGATATTAGGTTTCAGCCCAGAGAGCTATTGGCTCTGGGGCTATGTATATAAATATATATCTAGGGAGAGAGGGAGCGAGCGAGAGGGGAGACGAGGAGGAAGGAGAGGGATATTTTGTGGGTGGCTGTTGTTTGGGCAGATGTGGATTCACATGGAAATGAGCTATATATTATTTTTCTTTTCCGCGAGGCTCGTGGTGGCGGCTGCTGAGGGCACTTGGGGGGGGGAAAAAAAAGTTTCTTAAAATAAAAACCGGAGTTATTTATTTTCATCTAAATTAGTAATTAATAAAGCAGTATGTAGTTGGGTAAGTGGTGCGTCTGGTGATGAGCTGACACAAGAAACATGTTAAGGGACGGAGAGGTAAAGAAGCGTGGGAGGAAGAGCGCTAAAGCGCTCGGTCTGAGGAAGCAGGGCTGCGGTGGAGTAAATGGCATTCTTTTCCATCCAGTATACCTCAGAGAGGATGCAGCGAGTTNAGGGAGAGATAAGGTTTCAGGTCCAGGCTGATAGCTGCAGAGAGAGGGGAGAGGTTTGGGGTGGGTTTTTTTTTTTCTTGCTGATGCCATGCAAATTCAGGAGAGGAGGGAAGAAAAATCTCTTTTAATGACTCATTGATTGAGCCGGTTTAAAATTAGTTGTTGTTGTTGTCTTTTTTTTTTTTATTTTCCGCCCCCTTGATGGCCATCAAGAGAGGGATGGAAAGAGGAGAGGAGGGAGAGAGAGAGAGTGTGTGTGAGTGTGAGAGAGAGTGAGTGAGTGAGAGAGGGGGATAGAGAGAGTGTGTGAGGGAGAAAGAAAAATAATCTTTTCAAATCTCCTCCCTCTTTTTTTTCCCCCCTCGTTTCTTTGCTTTTCTCTAAAGCTCTGTGGTCTGTGAAACGCTCTTTCTTCCTCCTCGTCGGGAAAATGGAGACACTTCGTCTCTCTCCCGGCTGTGCGGCTGGGAAGGATTTTTCTTTCCTTTTTTCCTTTTTCACTCCTGGCTTGATTTTTCCCTTTCCCCCGTCCCCTCGCCACCACCCTAAGCTTGTCATTTCTTTGAGCTTGCCTCTCAGATTTGTGCCTTCTGGGGATTTATTTTTCGCTCGTTTCCTCGTTTTCTGTGTCGCCACTAGATTTGATTTGATTTGTTTGGTTCTTTATTTGCGATTTCCTCTGAATTGCTCCGTGCCTCCTGCTTTTAACCGAGGAATGGAAACGGTGCCGCTTTTTGTGGGTGCGCGAAATGCTCGGGCGGTAGGTTTGGGCTAATGCGCCTTTTTTTCCCCCCCTCCATTTCGGGACCAAGTTTTCCGCTGTGGTGTGTTTTTTTTGTTGTTGTTTTTCCATGTTTTCTTTTGGAGAGAGACAATTGTAACGCCTCTTTTTAAAACATAACAATAACCCGTCTCTTTTCTGGAGTAACCCGTTTGGCTTTGCTGTAGAGGGGATGCGAATCTGATCCTTTGTGCTGCCTGGATTGTTTTCCGTAAAAGAAACGAATGTCTCTTAAGTAGTTTTTTAACTTGCAGCTAAAAGCGCTGGGCTGCGGAGGGGTTTTTCTGAAAACCTCACGGTTCACGTTTATTGGATTGCGAGGGGCGGCGGTGGGGCATTCAGTATTTAAGCTGCAGTTTGTTTCTGCTATTAATTGCAGAATTCGCTTACGTATTATGGCAGAAGGCAGATCGAGTGATGTTAAAAACCGCGCAGAATTAATGGCACGTTTATATTTACTTGGAACTGTTACCGAGTAATCACTGGGGGAAGGAAAGAGATGCGGAGGCCTTTGCTTTTCCCCCGATTCTGTGCTCCCCGCACACGGTTTTCGTCGGGGCTCGGCAGCACGGAAGGAAGCAGCACCCGAACCTTCGGGAGGTGCTCCGGGGCCGGCCCCGGCCGCGCCCGGGCTCGGCTGACGGCGTTTGCCGAGCGCCTCTCGGTGAGAGTGGGAGTGGGAGAGAGCGGGGAAGATGGCGCTGCCTGGCTTCCTGCCAGCGTTTGTTGCGCAGTTCCACTCCGACTCTCCTCCCCCACGGGCGCCATTTTAAGGTTCTTTCTGCCGTCGCCGCGCCGTGTGGGGCGTTGCCGTCGCGCCCCGCTTGGGCTGTGTCTCTGTCTCGGAAGCGTTACTTTCTCGGGCCTGCTCTCCCCGAAATCCCAGAAGCTGCTTGCTTGCTTCCCCGCCCTTTCTTTCGTCAAGAAATTGCTGTAAAGGCTTCCTTCGGTGTGTGCTGTGGGGAGAGAGGTGACGGGGAGCAAACAGGGCGGGCGCGTCGTTGTGGGCACGGGCCCCGTGGCTCCGAGCCGCTGCCTTCTCCGGATTCCCCCGTCTCCTCCGAGTGCCCTGGGTCCTGCCAGGACTTAAACTGGCTCCCTTCAGAGGGGCCTGCGCTCCCACCTTAAACCCTATAAACATCACCTCGGAGCTCGTTTCCGTGCCCCCAAAGTACGTGTTTCTTGACCAGAGGAACGTAGGGGGAATAATTTAAAAAAAAAAGTGAAAGAACATGCTCTTCTGTTGAGTGATGACCAAATAATACATGTCATTAAGAAGGGAATCCACCTTTAAAAAACCGCCCTGCTGTAGCGTGCATCTCCATCGAAGAGCCTTTAAAAAGTGCTTGCAAAGATACAAGGGCAAGTGACTTTTTGGTGGGTGGGTAGATAACTCACTTTGTGCTGTTACTCTCTTGGTAATTTTTTTTGAGGGGGGATTAGCATATTTTCAAAGTTTTTATCACTCCTTTATGTCTCACAGGAAGCAGTGCTTTTCCCAAATTACTCAAATCTGGCAGCTCCACTTTAATATGCCTTTAAGTTTTGCTTTGGTGCCCTTCTTAGGGAGAGAGTTGAAATGGTCTCCTGTTTTTTGATGGCAACTTCTTTTAGTTAAAATATTTCTGTATAATCTGATCAGTGCTTGTGAGGCTTGAGTTTAATAACAACATCTGCCTTCAGGAACAGCAAGTATGCTGCCAGGCTGGCTCATGCTGTGCCCACTAAGGAGTGTGGAATGCTTGTTTGGTTCTATTGTTTTACGCTTTTTCACACATCGGAGGAGGGCTTCCCCGTGCCTCTTGCTCATTCCTGAAAGAAGAGGGAGTTTTTTTTAAAATTTGGGATTAATTTTAAGGCTGTTTAAATTCTCTGCCTGTTGGTGTTTTAAACAACTTGTGAAATAAACGTTTTTATTGCTTAGAATATGCAAAAAAATTGTCTGGATATAAACTCTTCTTTTCTAAAAGACTTTCATGGGACAACCTTGTTAATGTAGCTTTTTAAACAATACACCTGCTCAAACTTTTAATTGTTTGAAAATCTGTTGAGTGGTGGAGTACGGTATTTGTTCATGTATTTCGGAAATCGTTACGTGAAATTCACTCTTTCTTGAAGTGATTATTTGCAGTTTTGCTAACAGCAGTCTTGGGATCAGTACAGTGGTTGGTACAATAAAGTTGTTATACACTAACATCTGGCAGATTGTGTGTGGATTTTTTCATTCATTTGTGAAAATAATGAAGAAATGACAAAACTTTGATAAAACTGACCGGTTTACATTCTCTCAGAGCATAATACTTGCGAAATGACTACGTATGCTCTACTCTGACCTGCTTGCATTGAAGCAAAATGTATTCTCATCTTGAGTTGAGATCATTGATGGATAGTATTTACTTATACTAGATCTGTTCTTTTTAGGTGTATTTCTTTTGGCTGTATATTCGCACAGCTTGTTCACGTTGGTGGAGGAGTGCGGGAGCTCACCATGTTGATATGCTAGCACAGTTGTGCTTTCGTTGGTGCACCTTGGCTTGTTTGCTAGTACAATACTCGTGTACTTTAAGTGTGTTCTTATTTTGTTCATACTTTGAGCACTTGCCTTCTGTATTATACCTGTATTCTTGAGTTGATAATACTGTCAGTATGCATGTGGCCTTGGGTGAGGACAGCGCTGCATAGCTGTGCACTTGAGAGATGGTTCCACTGTAGCTAAATATTTACATGACCTCATAGATGTGCAGTTTCCCTGCCCACGAATGTGTCCTTTTGCACTAGAGTTTATATATTTATCTGAATTGTACTGAGAGAAAAAACCCAAATTCCTGCTAGTAGAAGCTGCATTTCCAGTTTCCTCCAAGGACGCTTTCCATATCCATAAAGTTTTGCAACAGAGCAAAGTCCGTAGTCTAGAGTTGAAGAAACTTGCAGGCATGGATGTGTTGGTGTGCTACTTGGGCAGTCATTGTACTCTAGCTGTATTTTCAAGGTTTTGCTGGTACACTTCCACATCGGTTCCAGAAAAGTTGTATCTGCATAACTGCAGTTGTGTTTTATAATGTGGCTCTGATGGTTGATGATCATACCTTTTCATGCTGCACTATGCTTGTGCTAAGTCTAATGGCTGGCACTTTTTAGCATAGATGTAGGAGTGAGAGCGTGAAAGTGTGTCATCCCTGTCTGAGTAGTAGATACAGTCCAGGCGTAAGAGCCTCTTTGATAATGTAGTTCATCCTGTTCAGAGAGTTGGCATAATTCCTTGTAGTGGTTCTGCTGGAGTAAGCTGCATCTGTGCTTGAAAGGTTTTTCATGGTGACATACCCAGCCCAGCATGGACGTGGGGATTGTCTACAAAAACAAGCGTGTTCTGCTTTCTTGTCACAGAGGAAAAGCAGCAAGATTAACAAACTGCTCTAACACCCATTGTGACCCGCGGCTGTTCTAGTTTGAAAGTTGGAATGAGCAGTGTTGGTAAAGACCTTGGTGCACCAACGTAAATGCATAAACACTGACCTGAACTGATGTTTTTTCAAGATTGTCAGGTAGTTAAATGAATATGTGTATCTTTATTTTCAGATGTTCATTTGCCCGTGCTTTCTTTCATTGCTCAAAAACCAACTACCCTGTCTGTATTATTTTTGCTTTATTTGTGAAGTGCTGAGGTTTTAGACAAAATAAAAATTTAGATGATTAAGTAGCACGAATAGACTATCGATTTTTTTTTTGCTTTAATTTTCTTGCACTAGTTCTAAAAAGTTCTAGAATGACTTCCCATGTTACTTTGAGTAAGGGAACGCTTACCAAAAGGAAAAGAAAGAGTGTGGGGTTTTTTTTTCCTAGCTAGTCTGAACTAGAGTGTCAGTGAAAATTGGGCATTGGTTTACAGATTAACTGAGGAAGGAAGTTACATTCTGTGACTGCCTAAGTGTTTTTTCAGAATCTTTGATAATTATATGTACAGAATGAGAAGTACGATACACAGATATTCTCTAGTAGAAACAAGCTAAAACCATCTGGAGAACTGACTCAGCATTTCTGGAAGTATTGTGTTGCACAAACAAGGTATGCTGATAGCCTGCATTCTTTCATACAGTAGTTTCTAGAAATACTTAAGAGCATCTAACTCCATTGGGCAGGCAGGCAAACATTTCTTTCCTAAGGAACTGTTGAGATTGCTCCTCCTTCTTTTCCTCTTTTGGGATGAAACCAGGACGTTTAAAAATGTTTTATGAATATTGAGATTGCTGACAAATTGTGTATGCGGTGGAGCAGCTTAGAAGACAGAGCCCAGAATAGGCAGTAGCGTAGTGGACGGGTATAGTCAGTACTGGGGAAATGGGCTGAGCCAAGTGTTCAGCCTAGTGAATCCCACAGGGTGGGTAAGCATCCTGACCTCCAGGCTGTGAGTTACTCTGGATTTTCTCTTCATTGTTTGAAAAATCTGTTTCCAGATTGAAGTCTTGTCAAGATTTTGGTGTTGCCAAGAGCAGCTCTGGATTCAGTAGGAAAAAATTGTGTTGAATAAATTAGAAACTCGATGCTGAACATGCGTGTCTGAAGGAAACTATATTTTAGACAGCCGCACTGAGGGTTCACACACGTATGCGTGTGCTAGACTGTAGCTGGATTAACCTTTACTATCATACTTAACAATTGAACTACGCTTTTCAGTTTTTTTCTTAATACATTAAAATATCACTAGTTTTTGGAAGCTTGGTAAGTTACCACACTTGCCAAACTCAAGGATTTTCTTTTTTATGGTACACTAAAGGGAAATAAAATTAAGAGTTGGATAAACAACCTGTTTTAGGTTGTCTGTGCGTTAGTGTATGGGTTTTATTTGCCCTTACGTATGTGGAGCTGGTACTTCACAATTGTGTAAAGTCCTTGCCTGTCCTCTTAGGTGTTCATCTCCTGCCAGATCTTAGAAACCATGAAGAGGCATAATGTCGCACCTAGCAGTTCATGAGATGTAGCACTTTTCTGTTTTTTTTTTTCTTGTTGCTGTTTATCTGACTCCTGAATAGTTCCCTGTGTGCAGTTCTGGGCTCCCCAGTACAAGAGAGACAGGGAACTACTGGAGAGAGTCCAGCGGAGGGCCACAAAGTTGATTAGGGGAGTAGAGCATCTGTCTTATGAGGAAAGGCTGAGAGAGCTGGGTCTGTTCAGCCTGGAAAAGAGAAGGCTGAGAGGAGATCTGATTAATGCTTATAAATATCTAAAGGGTGGGTGTCAAGAGGATGGGGTCAGACTCTTCTCAGTGGTGCCCAGCGACAGGACAAGGGGCAATGGGCACAAACTGGAACACAGGAAGTTCCACCTGAACATGAGGAGGAACTTCTTTACTGTGAGGGTGACAGAGCACTGGAACAGGCTGCCCAGAGAGGTTGTGGAGTCTCCTTCTCTGGAGATATTCAAAACCCGCCTGGATGCATTCCTGTGCAACCTGCTCTGGGGTAACCTGCTTTAGCAGGGGGGTTGGACTAGATGATCTCTAGAGGTCCCTTCCAACCCCTACCATTCTATGATTCCCCTTTTTTGGAGTAGTTTTTTGTAGAGAGGTTTTGCATAATTCTTCTGGTTACTTAAAATTACACATTTCTTCTCATACTCTATTGCATACACATGCCTTTGAAATACTGATGATTAAATTCAGTTCCACAGCTAATTTCAAACATTGTAAGTTCATCTTAAAAGCGCTTCTCAAATTTAGAATCTTGGAATGAAAATGCATTTTCATATATATAGAAAGTTCACACTTGGCATATTGCACTCTGCTACTAGGGTAGAATCCCAAATTTCCTACTTTGTTAGCTCTTTATTTTAGAGCACAATTCCTGGTAGATTTTGCAACAGTATAGTCGTTGCGTTTTGTTGTTTACGCTGGAAGAGAAAATAGTTGTAAGGAATAATTACATACTCTAGAATGTAAGCACAGCGTGGCTTTCAAGTGAGTAGTTAAATCCTTGTCTTTTACAAAGTACCTTTTTAAAATTAATTTTGCTTCCTTACTCCTGTTGTCCTGAAATGACAACTTTTTGATAGTTATGCCTTCTGTGTTTTCGCCTGAGTAAACTTGAGAGTGAGATTTTTATTTGCAATCAAATTTTTCAATATTTATCTCTTTTCCATCGAATACTCTGTCATTATTCTGCTGCAGATAATTTTTTAAATTGATAAGCAGTGGGAAGTGAAAATACCTCAATACTGTTCTGTATTCCATCTGTGTAAAAATCAGTTTCTTGAAAATAAAGGGCTTGATGTGGTGAGCAGCTCTTAAGTTGGTCATAAAACACACGCTCGGTTAGTTACAAGAATCTGAAATTGTCCAGTTTGTAAGATACTAGATTGTTCAAAATTAGTGTGGACTTGAGTTAAAGAATAAAATACATGCTAATAAGGGTTTGAGTTCATGCTCCTTTCTTACACTCCTGTGCTGCAGAGAATGCAAATGAGATCTGGTTCTTCCTACGTAGGTAAGTTTCCTTCAGTGAATCCAAGGCTGCCTGTTAGGAACCTAGGAGATAACTGGCAGCATGGGTAAGGCAGTAGTTACGGCACCTTAGCAACCTGAAGTGCCTGCCGGTTAAATGGTACGCATTACCTAATACGTGGTAAAATGACTTTTTTTTTTTTACTGGTTCAGAAGCACATTAAACAAAATATTAGCACTGTGAAAATTAATGGGAGTCGTGGTGGAAATTTTTGTGAGGGAAGGACTGCAACTCTTGGCATTTTGCCTCTGTGGTCATTGTGGAATCACTTAACGCTGCTCTGAGCCTTTGATGTAGTTCAACAAGAGATGGATGCTNAAAATATTAGGACTGTGAAAATTAATGGGAGTCGTGGTGGAAATTTTTGTGAGGGAAGGACTGCAACTCTTGGCATTTTGCCTCTGTGGTCATTGTGGAATCACTTAACGCTGCTCTGAGCCTTTGATGTAGTTCAACAAGAGATGGATGCTTGTATTGGGTTAATAGAGTTGTCTTACATGTGTATTCAGAAAGGATATGAGGGATAAAAATGTCATAAATTTGATGTAGCACACTCAGTTCACTACAATACCATTCTCTACAGTAACTATTACAGTGACTTCAATTTCTTCTGTTTTTGCTCTGATGATTATTGTTACAGTGACAATGTATTTCTTCAGATACTCTGTAGTGAAGTTACTATTAATGTTGAGGTTGTAGATGAAAATTATGGAGAATGGTGTAGAGCAGCAGAACAGTACAGAAGATGCGGTGGCTCAGATCCGTTATAAAGCATGGCAGAGCTGTGCTCAGAGTTCTTGCTGGCTGGACGTGCACAAAGTCCTCTCGAACTTGTGAGGATTAGTGGGCATATCTCGTAAGTCAAACAGTGGTTGCTTCAGGTGCTACACATGTTACTGTATACAAGTTTGATTATCTCCCAACTACAAACATCCAAGTAATGTAACTCCTACTATATAAAGCTGTAACTACAGCAGTCGTTTCCTTGTTGTAAAGCATTGATTTCCAAAGGTCAGTGTTCACTCTCAGAAGTCATGGGCCAGCGTGCTGCCAGTCAGGAATTGATCCCATGTAGTTGCACGGAAGTTTTGAGTCTGGATTTTTACAACTGTTCTACAGGTCAGTTTATTTACTTGTGGCCTGAAGAGTTTTGCTGTTGATCTTGTCATGCTTTCGGGAATTACTGCTCTAAATGTTGCTTTTCTAAACTAGCCACTGTCTTAGGCTTTTTACAAAATGTGAAAGTAGTATTTTACTGCTTTGTATGTGAACTTGCATATTAAGGTTGTATGAAATTATAAGTGACTTTGAGAAAGGAAAATAGTTCTTTTGTGACAAGTTAGAATATAATTTATATTTAAAATCCAGTATTTACAGTGGTTTTGAATACTCCCAATTTTTTTAAGTTATAAAAATACAATATATGAAGGATGTATGAATAGACTGTTTCTGAATAAATCCATTTTTAATGACTCTGCAGGCTGTAGACCCTGCATGCATTGCATGATACCGTGGATTGTGTAGCATGGTGATGAAAAATTTAGTCTGGTAAGGACTGCTGGAGGTTATCTGGCCCTGCCCGTGCCGTAAGCAGAACTAGCTTCAAAGTGAGGGCTGGTTGGTCGGGGCCATTCGAGTTTTGAAAATTTCAAAGAGGGTGATTCCGCCCTCTTGCTTGAGCATTCTTGTGTGTGAACTTCTTTTTTCCTTATATCCAGTCGGGATTTTGTGTTGCGTGTTTTGGCTGTTGCCTTGTGCCTTGCTCCGCATTGATGAGAAGAGGCTAGCTCCGCTTGTCTCAGTACGCCTGTTAGCTAGCGGCAGGCTGCAGGTAGCACCTCTGTTAGCCTTTTATTGCCCAGGCTGAAGAAGTGTAGTTCCCTCAGACTTTCTCGGTGTCACATGCCTGCAGGGTTTTATTTGCGCTCTGCTGGACTCTCTCAGGTTTTTCTGTATTTCTTTTAAAGGGGTGGGGCTGTATATGTTGCAAAACTGGATGCGGTATTTCGGATGGGAGCTCAGAAGTGCTGAGTAGAGGGGAGTAATCGCTGCCATCTGCCTGCGCTGTGGCTGACGCAAAGAGCGGTTGGCTGTATTAACTGTACATGCGGGGCTACAGTCCAACGATTGCTTTAAGCTGTCTGAAGCACTGCTGCCTTCCCCTATACTTAACCACCCAGCATCCTGATTCCTGTTCCCTCCCTTGTGCTGGCACTAGCCCTCTTGTAGCCCCCTGGCAGGCCAGAATCAAGTCAAGAAGCTAATCCAAGTTGAAACACATCAATGTATTTTTGTCAGATCAATTCTCTGTTCCAGGGGACTGTTGAAAGCCTTGAGCTGACTCGATCAAAGCGGATGAGAGGGGTGCAGGACTGCTGCTCTCTTCCTCTGTTGTTGGTCTTTGCTCTGTAGTAGGTGAGAGCGTTGGAAGGGAGGCAGAGGCTTTAAAGGCCAAGTAATATCAGTCCCCCTGAGGATTTGCCTACATAGCTGGGGTTTCCTGGTCAGTTTTATTACTTTCACCTTTTCTTGTATTCTGTCTGGGAGTGCGTGATGAAGGTTGTTTCCCAAAAGGGATAGGCAGGGCTGCTTCCACAAGTGTGTGTGACCCAAGCTGAAGTATATGCTGGGTTCCCTGGTGCAGTAGGAGTAAATAACAGTAGAGGGTTTGCTAATAATAAGTTACAAGGAATATCTGTGCTGGGTTGTGACTAATTAGTAAGGATTGTCCTTTGTAAATTAGATGGATGTGCCAGCCGTGCTGAGTCTGGCCTACTTAGGATAAACAGGTTTTTGTGGTTTTGGAGTTTTTTTTAAATTAAAAGACACTGTAGAACAGTATTGATGATAACTACATAGTTGTAAGGCTACATTGTAACAGCTCTCCAGCAGGCTGTGTGAACGTTCCCAGTGTGTGTTTTCCCCTCACTGTGTCTAGCATGGGCTCTTGTCAGGGCCCTGGGTGCGCTGAGGGGCCCCGATGGCCCAGCAAGCCTCACCTGGAGCCTCCACCCGCCCCGCTTGCCCATGGGCTGAAGCCCCCACCAACTGATCCAAAGACGGAAGTAAGTCAATCTTTTAAGAGTCTGGGCTGGTGGTCTCCAAATGTTTTTGATCGCACAGCCCTATTGGTAAAAGTCTTTTGAGCATGCACCCCCAGGACGTGTGTCTTTATTTACGAATTATATGCACGTACTAGTGAATTTCTCATACTTTCTTCCTGCACCCCAATAGATTGTCTTGCACGCACCCCACTTCGGAGACCACTGGTTTAGGCTGTGTAACTCTAATCTTCTAATTCCACTAATTGTGTCGAGTTTTATTTTCAAACTGTCTTGGCTTAGTACAGTTTATACCCATTTCATACATCAATCGTTGATTCAGCCAACTATATGATAACAAACGGTGAGGAGGATAGAATTTGCTGAACTTGTGTATAGAAAACCTGGAAAGATAGTTAGCAAGAAAAGCAGCAGGCTTTTCTATTGTTTGTGCTGTAGAAAACGTATTAGGAAAATTTCACAGGATAGGCTTTCTTTTACTAACATGCTTTTAAATGATCATCTGTGTCAAGGTCACGTGTTGCTAAAGTTGCCCTCTTTTATAAATAGACTGAATGAGTAGTTGCTTGTGGTTGCGCAAGGACTCGATCTGGTTGTGTACCTCCTCTGTTGCTGTCCTGACGTTAACAGGACACTTTAATCCTCATTGAAAAATCTGCATCAGTTCCAGAGATTTAAACTTTCAGTTATGTGGTTCTGTAGATCTTGGCTATGTGTGGCGAAACAGGAACAGAGTTTAGATTGAATAGGTAGGTTTGTGGCTTGGTTGTGGTCTTGATTGTTCTTTCGCAGACCACATGCCCCTATGTGTGCTGTTTAAATTGCACGTTGATCCTGTGGTATTTCACAGAAGCGCTGCTGCCATGCAGCATCATGTTAGTGTAGTGTTACCGAGCCATCATCTGTGGGGATGTTGACATGGGAGCGATCTGTCTGTGCTTTATTTGCAGTTTTCAAGGTGTGGGAGCTTGTAGCCCCATAGGCTGCGAATGCTGGTCAGAACAGCTTCTGACAGTAGCAAGAGTTGTGTATGATCTGTGTGTTTGTGGCTTTGTGATGGTACCTTGATCAGCTGTATAAAAACTTGGTAATGGTTTTATACAGATTAGCTCTTCGGTAAACCAGCATTTAAAAAAAAAAAAAGGTGACATAATATTTCTTTTTTGTGTGTGTATGGAATTCTCTTAGTGATGACAAGAATGTTGTTAAAGCTTGTTGGGAAGATACCCTTCTGGAGGGGACTGGTTGTGATTCTCAGTGTTTATCTAAAATGTAGCTGTTCTCTTTGGGTTTGATTGTTGTGAACTGATAGGAGTTTACAGTATGTTGGGTAGGTTTTTCTTGTATCATACTTGTGAAATGACAATTTTTTCTAGTAAAGCCAACTGCATGTTCAGCTAAAGGGCTGAATAGTGAAGAATACGTGTTGCCATTAAGATTTTTTTTCTCATTGGTGTTTTCATGCAATTTATTTTCCTTCTGATTGTTACATGCAGATTTTCAAGAGTTTAGTGAACTTACCAAATTTGTCCAATATGTGTTACTAGTTTTAGTACCCACAGGAGTACTGATACAACAAAGTACTATATGGTCACTTCCCATAATGTTGAACCCTTACTGCAGTATAGTCGCAGAGGGTATTTGGTTTGGTAAAACAAAGGCGTTTTATTTAAATGACGTTATCAGTATTGCTGTATGAGATGGGATTTTCAAAAGTAGGCATGCACTGTGAAAACAAAGATCCTGTGGACTTTTGTTAGAGCTGATTTTTGCTTTTGGTTAGCTGCTCTTGAGAGGTGGGTATGCTATTTAGCTGTTAGAGGAAGTAACAGCTTTCTGTAGGTAGTACTGACAGTGCAGTAAAAGCAGAATGCTAATCACGTATTAATTTATTCTTAAGGCATATTTGCATGTAAATTTTGTGACATAAAATGTTACTTCCTTAGCATTAAATTGCAGGATTGGTGCTCATGCTGGTGGCTGTGTGCAACAGTGAGCAGATGTGCTACAGAATCACGGGAGAAAGTATTTTTCTTAAGATGCGTAAACACCGCATGAATGCTGATTGTGTCGACTTTTGAGGTAGTTCTCTGTAGCAGTGCTTTGTTTTCCTGTTCTCCCAGAGAGACAATCCTGAGGGATCCTTATAGTGATGCATGCTCTGGTTCTGCTTCACCCTTGCTGTAAGCTAAAGCACAGGAGATTGAAGAAAAAATGTGAATGAGGCTATGCAGTATAGAGGACGGCGTGCTCTCTGCTAGTCTAAAGTATAAACCATTTTCAGAGTCAGTGGAGTATAGAAAAACACCAGGAAAGTGGTTACAGATTTGCAGGATAGCTGAGGTGGGAAGGGAGGTCTGGAGATGCCCTCATCCACCGTCCTGCTTACAGCGGGCTCAGCCAGAGCAGGCTGCTCAGGGCTGTGGTCCAGCTGTGTTCTGGGTATCTCCAAGGATGGAGAGTCCATAACCGTGCTGGAAAACCTGTCCTGGTATTTGACTGCCCTCAGAGTTTTTAAAAAAAAAATAATTTTTTTTCTTATATTTAAATAGATTTTGTTGTTGTTGTTTCAATTTGTGTGCCTTGCCTCTTGTTCATTCACTGGGTGCCGCTAAGAAGAGTTTGGCTCAATCTTCTTTACACCCTCCCACCAGGTATTTATATACACGGATAAGATTTCCCCATAGTGTTCTGTTTCCTGGGTGGAACAGTCCTGCTGCTCTCAGCCTCTTGCGTAACAGATGCTCCAGTCTCTTCCTTGTGTTAGTCATTCTGGAGATCTGTATGAGGGAGAGCCTGAAGAATGATGCATGTGGGTTTGGTCAGGCAGAGTAAGTTTCTTTTTGGCAAGAAGTAAGAGCAAAATGAATTAAGATCAGAACTATATTAACAAATTTGATAAGTGTGATAGCAGACTTTCTAGGGGAAGTCGAGAAAAAAAAATGATGGAATGCACAGTGATCAATTTGATGTCATTAGAGTATGCTGGGAAGATGAGATTGGGTAACTAAATGGAAGTCAAGGTACTATGAGGTTTAGGAAATGCTAGCATCAGTTGATAATTGAACTGCTGGATTAGATGGGATCGAATTAGGGAGGATAAAGTGGTCCTGAGAGTTACTGACAGGGAAAAGGTACAGTCTTGGATGACATTCTGAGAGTTCGGTGAACAGGAGAACCAGAACCATGCAAACAGAAGCTTTGAAGGAACAGCGATGGAAGGAAAGAGTGATGAAACTTGGTTGGTACAGGCAGCACCCGACTGAGTAGGCGGTCCATAAGAGAGTTGGTGGTCATGGTATTGTGAGGGTAAAAATGCTCTGCACCCAGTGAATGGATGCTTGCATTTGCTTTGGCTGATGCAAATGAGTGCCCCACTTCTTGTTAAAAGGAGTGTCAGAACTCTCTAGTATTAACCACAGGTTTGTTTAAGTGCACTTCTGAGTATTGTTGAGGAGAAACTGGAAGTGGCCGTATTGTCACTAGCAATAGCTAAGACAGGTCGGCTAGAAAATAGTGTTCTTTTTAATGCTTTGTGATGTCTTGGCTGTAGTTTTGGTTCTAGCCTATAGTACCACCACTGTGATACTGACCTAAATGTNAGTGGCCATATTGTCACTAGCAATAGCTAAGACAGGTCGGCTAGAAAATAGTGTTCTTTTTAATGCTTTGTGATGTCTTGGCTGTAGTTTTGGTTCTAGCCTATAGTACCACCACTGTGATACTGACCTAAATGTGCTTCCGTTTTGGCTGGTCAGTATTATAGCCACTAATTTGTAACAGTCTTTGTAGGTTCTGTAGTGTTTGGTTATTCCTTCACTGGGATTAGCTGAGAGTAAATTCCTACAGAAGCATTTTAATTGGAGTTTCGAGGTTGCACTTAATGTTGATTTTTTTTTTTTAACTACTTAAGTCATAGAAGTTCTGTTTAATCAGTTTGGTTAATCATTTGTCATTCTCCAATTTAAAATTATTAAAAAACCCCCTAAATAGTAGAACAATGCCTGGGATTTTGTGTATCATTACATGTGACTGAATTTGATTTTGAGATAAGTCAGTAGACCTCTGTAGAAGGTGCAAGTTTATTAGTCTGCTGTTTGCCAATGGTAGACATGTGTCAGCTTCTGAAATCGTTTAATAAAAAATATTGAGATATTCTAAATCGGTTTTATTGTTAAAAGCAGTCTTTTGTCTGTTACATATCAAATATCCATCCTCTCCCTTTTTATTGTAGTTGTCATGGATGATGACGATGATGAATCCTGTCTCCTTGATCTTATTGGGTAAGTTTTCCTTAAGCAATTCNTAGTCTGCTGTTTGCTAATGGTAGACATGTGTCAGCTTCTTAAATGGTTTAATAAAAAATAGAGATATTCTAAATCGGTTTTCTTGTTAAAAGCAGTCTTTTGTCTGTTACATATCAAATATCCATCCTCTCCCTTTTTATTGTAGTTGTCATGGATGATGACGATGATGAATCCTGTCTCCTTGATCTTATTGGGTAAGTTTTCCTTAAGCAATTCTTTCAGAAAAGTTGGGAAAACTAATTCTGCAGAGTCATCTTCTANAGTCTGCTGTTTGCCAATGGTAGACATGTGTCAGCTTCTGAAATCGTTTAATAAAAAATATTGAGATATTCTAAATCGGTTTTATTGTTAAAAGCAGTCTTTTGTCTGTTACATATCAAATATCCATCCTCTCCCTTTTTATTGTAGTTGTCATGGATGATGACGATGATGAATCCTGTCTCCTTGATCTTATTGGGTAAGTTTTCCTTAAGCAATTCTTTCAGAAAAGTTGGGAAAACTAATTCTGCAGAGTCATCTTCTAGAAGGTGATTCTAGCTCAGTAGTGTTTCAAGACTAGGTGACTTGAAAATGAGATGAGTAGCTGTGCTTCACTTGCTCCATGAGGAGATGTATCACAAGGCCTTCAGTCCCAGTGTGTACTAGCTGACAGTCCACTTGCTGGCGTTCTCGTCGAGAGGTTGAGGAACGAGTGTGCGTGGAGGTTGGGTTCTCCTCTCAGCTAGTGGTAATGTCAGGTCAGTGTTGAAGCACTTCACTAGGCGTNGTGTATCACAAGGCCTTCAGTCCAGTGTGTACTAGCTGACAGTCCACTTGCTGGTGTTCTCGTCGAGAGGTTGAGGAACGAGTGTGCGTGGAGGTTGGGTTCTCCTCTCAGCTAGTGGTAATGTCAGGTCAGTGTTGAAGCACTTCACTAGGCGTGTTGCTACAATCTTCTTTGCAAAGAACTATTTTTTTGGATTAAAAAATAAAGATTAAATTTTTTGAGTAGAGGAACTAGATACTTTGTTAACACTATGCTTGTATTTTAAAGGGGAAACTAAAAGTATTCTGTTCTTAATTATAAATACTTAATTTCTGTTAGTAAGATGCAGTTGCATAAAAAGGTTAGAAAAATAGAATTGCTACCTGGTACTGTTAAGTATTCACACCAAACAAGAATTTATAAGCATTTTGCTCAAAGGTACTTGATTTTAATAAAATTGATGATTTTAAATGGTCCCCCTTTTTACCCTCTCCCATCATTTCCATAACAAATTTATTTGGAAGTTTATAATTCCGTATGGGAATCTCAAAAAATAATTAGGGTAGCTGAAGCACGAGCAAGATTTTTGTGGGTCGTATACGTGACAAGTTAACCTTCCTTTGGCTAACATTCATGTCAGTATTCAAGAACAGATAGTATGCTACAATGCATTTAAAGCATAAGAAGAAAATGGAATGTTTCATATACTCTACTTTGTTTAAATTCTGCCAGAAGTTAGTATGACTTTGGGCTCATAGCAGCTACTAAAAAATGATCTCTGCTTCATACAAGAATTTTTTACTGTCTTAAGTGTAGAATGTGTAGGTCTTTTATGTTTCTTACGCACTCAAAGCTTCCAGCAAAACCAGTGAGAGCTTTAACTTCAGAACAAACAAATTATCACCACAGTGGCTGCTGTAATTTGGGGGTTGCTCCGTGGATGCTATAGCAAAAGCATTACCAGTGGTAGCTCACGATTATATTCTGTGAAGTATACTGTGCAAGACTACTGATTGTAGCCATATGAAAACACATCCTACTTGGAACATGAAGATAATAATTGACTGCATAGGGCAATTAAGTGCTCTGTCATGAGCATGAATCATGAGGATCCTGGTACAAGTTCACAGGTGATCCAGAAAATGAAGTGCTCTCTATACAGATGAGTGAGTGTGTGGAAAAATTACAGTGTTCTTCCTGCTGCTGACAGCAATTACTGTCTTAAGCATGTAGAAGAAAGGAAAACGACATTTTTTTTCCATCTGATCTTTGCTTTCGGTAAGTGCGTTCAAAAATTCGTTCATTACTAAAGACAATATTAAAGGTGATGAAGAGTTCTTAATTTTTAATTGCTTTTTTCGTGATTTAAAGCCAGTGAGTGTAATTAGTATTACACAGACTGGTTATTTATCAGTAAAACTCAGAAGCATGATAGGGCCCTGTAGGTGATCATGAGTTCTGTTCTCCTTAATTCTTGCAATTTAGTGTAATCTGCTATGAAAATGACATTTTTGTTTGAAAATGTATGTAACCACTTCTGTGTTGTAAGCATAATTGTGCCATGAAGTCCCTGCCAAGTACTGTCTGTTTAACACGTCTTTTATAGGCACATGAATGCAGTTTTGTTTTTTTTAAATGAAGAAAGAGGAGTAGAGGTGTATTTATGCTTTTAGCATAAATCCTGGAAGATCTTTAACTTTTTCCCTCTTTATTTTCTAGGATGATCAAGAGAGGAGGAGAGATGTTTTGAATTAATACTTTTTTACATGAGTATCTCCTGCTTCTTAAAAATGTTTTCTTATTACTTGTTAATCAATAAAGGTGTTTTAAAATGAAAGAACTCCATGTAATCCTACTCTTCATGCTGATGGACATGTTGGGAAATGCTGTATAATTCTTGTATTAAAATAATACCATGTAACACAACCTTCTATTGTTTATTTGGTCTGTATATGCGTAGTTATATTGTTTTTTTTATTTATTTGAATTTCCAACACTCATTCTGTCAGACCACATTTTAAATCTGAGTTTGATTCAGTGATAGTGCTAAGTTAATGAAATACACTGAAATTGTATTTTATAATATTTATAATATAATTATATTTATAAAATATTTATAATATTTAATCAGTTATTTCTGTGGTTGGTCTCGCTTGGAAAAGTGTTGCTTTTTTCCTTCAAGACTGTTACTCTGGCAAGCATTAAGTTTTTGTTAACTGATGTTAAGGGTGGCAGAAAACATGCTAAAAATTCAAGTTTGTGAATTACCCTATTGACTTGGATGCTAGCTAAACAGGCATTGTAGTTCTCGGTAGAAGAGATGGTACCTGTTGTAGTTCTCATGTTATTTGGTGGTAGTATTTTCATTAGGTTTTGTTCTCTGTGCTGTCATGAAATACTGTGTGTTTTGAGAGAATATGAGTAATACCCTCATAAAGGGAAGTAAAGTAGAATGCAACTAAAATTTTGTGATGAACATAGTTTATTGCTTCAAATGCCGTGGTACAATGATGGCAAACATGATCAACATCTGAGAATTGTGCTGGTACAGAGACAGATCCTCAGATGGTATAAACTAGCAGCTTTGCATTGGAGTCAGTGAAATAAATGTTTTTTTACTATAAACTTGATTTATATGAATACAGTATCTGACTTAGTTAAATTAGCCTCGTTAGCAGAAAAAGCTTCCTAGAAGTGGTAACTTTTTTTTTTCCCTCCCCTTAAGGGACCCGCAGGCACTGAATTATTTTCTACATGGACCTAGTAGTAAATCTGTAAGTAGCATTCCTGTGTATTAGACATACATAAGCTTCATTGAGTGTATTATTTCTAAACATGATTTTTGTCTTTTACCAGAGCAATGAAGACTTGACTAATGCAGAATATTCTGTAGCCAACTCAAATTCAATTTTCGCCAACTCCAATGTAAGTGGTCAGGAGAGAAATTATATTTGTATTGCGATTGTGTGCTTCTGTTGTGACTTTACTTGGCTTTGATAAAACTGAATGAAGTAGATGTGAGTTTTGACCTTTTTCGTATGAAAATTCCAAATGCTAACATGGAACCACTTCATGCTGTTAATATTTTAAATATTTTATTGGCTTTTCAGTGGGGACTTAATCAAAAGATACTGCACTGTTGGGCTGTGTTTTGTAAATATGTAAAACAGCTTGCTGAGCAGTGAAAGCGTTCTCCAGTGTAACTCTCTCCAGTAAACAGGACTTGTAATTTTAGTGATTGTAGATGTAGTAGTGCTCAAATGGAGACGTTAAAAGTTAGGCATTCATACATTTCCTGTGGATGTTAGAATGGCTGTGTTTCTTATTTCTATATAGAATCTCAGCAAGCAATTTTTTAAAATTACTGTGTTTTTTCTGTTCTTTAGACTGAATAGCTAGCTTAGGATGTTTCCTTCCTGTAACTTCAGTTTTAGGGAAGTCACTTTAAATTCATTAGGTGTTGCAAGTAGTCTGCAGTATTCTTTCTTTGCCGGGAGTGCATTGCAGCCTTGGACCAAGTTTTACCCAATGACATTGTGGAATCCCCATCCTTGGAGATAAAGCCAAGGCTGTTCTGCTCTAGTGCTGGCAATACTCGTGCTTTTGAGTAGAAGGTTGGACTAGATGACTTCCAGAGATCCTTTCTGACGCACAGTTCTTTGTTTTCATTGGTGTATGTTTTAAAAAGACTGAGTTCTTCATCTCGCAGTTCTGTTACTTGAATACATAGAGCAGGATTTCCTTGGTAATTCATCTTTGTGTTAGTCCCATGTTGCTAACAGGCATGTGCATATGCTTGTAGGTGTGTAGGGATCTTAAATAATGGGCATAAATAAACCCTGAAAACTTTGTGTGTAGAGAACTGGTGACTTTTCTGTAGCCACAGTAGTGAGATGTAAAGTGTTTGCCCTGTCCTTTGCCTTTCAGTACCGTTCTTAAATATTGTAGAAGAAACATACATTGGGTGACAGTTTTTTTCCTCCAGATAAGCTGGTTGAGATAATGATGGGAGAGTGGGGTGCCAACAGTAATAAGGTGTGCCCAGTTTCCAGCTGTCTGGAACAGTGGTTTCAACTTCGTACCGGGCTAGCCATTACGGAACAGCAGTTCCCTGTATGCAGCGTGGCGGAGGTGGGTTTTGAGGATTCATCCTAAGAAAAATGAGGTTATGGGGAAAACGTGTGACGTATGATGTGCGTTTGTCATGGCCTGGACTTCCTTGTTGTTCTTTGTAGAGATTCTTGTGATAAACATGAACAGGTGGGCAGGAGTCAGGCATGTATTTTTAGAAAGTGAATTTTTAGAGTAATTTTGAGAGGGAGTGGGAGAGTCTGGGCAAGGTGGGATTGTTGCATAGGGAGTAGCAGTTGGGAGAAACAAAAATATTTGGTGAAAGCTGAAAGAGCTTTCTGGTACATGAGATTGGAGGTGGGGGAGGGTAGGTAGTGTAGAAGGCAGGTGGCCAGAGGAGCAGGGATTTCTAGTGTGTATTCCTAGGAGACCTTGCTGTATTTTTGTTTTCCAGAATTTGTTCTTCTCGTGCTGTGTTCTCATCCTCGTGTATCTTCATAATGAACACCAGTACCGTCTTCTCTCCCTCCCTCCCTCGCGTTAGAGCCCTATGCTGACCTAAGTGAAGAACGACTTGATTGCAAAGATAGATTCTTATAGTGCATTGTGAAGAAATAAGGGGTATCTAAAATATAAATAGGTGGTTTCACTGCTTATAAAGAAAGATACCTGAAAAGTTAAAGGCTTCTGAGTTTTTTGTCGTTTAAGTTTTGCAGATACTGAAAGTTCTGTCTTTGTATGTATTCGGAATTGCTACCGTGGGGTAGGATTGACTGTCTTGATGCCTGTCTCATGCCTTTCAGTGGCAGACTTTAAAAATTCAGCGTAAAGGGTTCAGTACCTCAGCTGATGAGCGTGCTCAGCCAACACTTAACACAAAACAAGATGAAGTTCCTGCTGACTCACGGACAAGAAAGCAGTGTCCACTCTTACCCATTCCCCCCTGCCACCCTGCCCCGAGTTGAGTGATTGCATACCACTTCTACTGATTGCAGGTTGGTTACCTTGGGCAGTCATCAGTCTCTGTTAACAACCCTCATGAGAGGGTGGGTTCCTTGGCATTCCCTTATTAGCTGGGTTGTACTTGGTGACTGCTTCCACCTTCCTGTTATAGTATAGTAGAACAGCGTTAAGAGCCGGTGAGAATAAGACTCCTGTTGGTAAGCAGATTCATGAAGTTGCAGAGGCGCTAATTTCTTGTTGAAATTAGTATAGTGTTCTGTGTCACTGTTCCGAATCTGGACAGCAGTGGTTCAGATGTCAACTTGGAAGGTCCCCGGCTCCAGTTGATGCACATGAAGTTGTTTTTGGGTGTTAAACAGTCCTGGGAGCAGGCTCCTGGGGCCCTGGAACTTGGGATTCTTCATTCCAGTGGGAGAGTTTTACGCTATTATTAATTGCATGTGTTATTATTTATTATTACTATTATTAGTAGTAGTAATAACAGTTCTATTGTTAGTGCTAATTGGAAGACCATTAACTGAAGCCCTCTTAAGTTACACAGTTGTGAAAGATTTCAGTGCATTTGTTGTTGTCACTGGAGACAAGTTACAGATGCAGTAGGGAATTGTCCACAAGAAACTGACAGTCATGGAGTCCTAATAATGCCCTAGTTAGTGACTCTTCCTTGGTCTGCCTGATGGTGGATAGGTACAGTTGAGAACCTGTAGTTTCCAGTGTTCATGAGCTGCAGACTTTGAGACCTTGAAGTACTGGTTTAGTTCATTCTGTTAACATACATGTAAAAAGTTTATTGTAATTTTATAATTGTATTTTGAAAATGTTTTGTTGAATTTTAAGAACAATCTCTTAACATTTTAAAACATGACTGAAGTTTTATAAAATACGTAGGCTGATTCAGAAACAGATTGGGGTAAAATGAATAAATAGCTTGGGGAACTGAAGTTATGGTGGGGACGTTGCTGCATGTGATAGTTAATGGCTTACAGTATCTTCACAGTGTTTATATGAGGTGAAAACAAGTGTCTGTGACCTCTTAAGGAGAGAAGGCTCGGAGTATGAATGTGACTGATAATTTCACACACACATTTTGCATTTATCCTGACCTTAAACGGGATGTTGTTTTTGAATAGTCGAGATACAGTTTTGCAGTTTAGAAAGGTGTACTCTGTGTGACTTAAATGCATATTACTACTTGTAATAGTTCTAAATTTGTCGTTCTACCTGTAGAAACCTGGTATTTGTGTTGTCTGATGTTTCTGGACATAGTTTTGTTTTAGTAAAATCTTAGCAACAGTAGGCCGGAGTGAAGTAGATTTTCCTAGCCACAGTATTTATGGATGTAGATTTGAAGGGTTTTTTCATTCAGGGTGCCTCTTAGCATTTGCTGTAGTTTCAATGTTTCTAGTTCTCTGTATTACTAGCATAAACCACAAAGTCTGTAGCATTGTTTTTCTTACTGCTTTGTTTCTAAAATTTTTCTAAACAAAGAATTAGTGTATTTCCTTAACTTTATGAAATGGTCACTAGTTTGCACTGTGTGACTGTAGAAATATAGGTAGGATTTCGGAGATCTTGTTTGACAGAGGAAGTCAGTGAAAGAGCAGCTCTACCCTGCCTTTTCCCTGCTACTACTGTTGCTACCGAAACCTTGCTCCCAGTTGAGTTACAGTGGAGATCTTTTCATTCCTCCTTCCTTTTATCCTTTTGCCCATGCAGTGCTTAGCTTGAGGAAGGGAAAATGGTACTTAAAGAGCATGTCACATCCTCTTGAAACAGTGCAGCTGCAGAGCTGAGTGCTGTGGAATTGCGAGCTTTGAGAAGTAGGAGAGTAGTGTCTGCGGCAGTCTGCTACAAGTGGGATGTCAGTGACGCACGCGTTTATGCTGGCCCACCGTATGGGATGAACATCACCTTCATATATACGCTATGCAAAGAATATAATTTTGGAAAGAAGGTTTGCTTGTGTGGAAAAAAAGCTTAATGGGGAAACAAGGTAGAGTTTGGAATTTCTGAAAATGATGTATTTCTTGTTTTGCGTTTCAGAACACTGATCCCAAGTCGTCTGTAAAAGGTGTAAGCGGTCAGCTTGGAGAGGGGCCTAGTGATGGACTGCCGCTGTCCAGTAGCCTTCAGTTTCTTGAAGATGAACTTGTATCTTCTCCTTTACCTGATCTTACTGAGGATCAGCCTTTTGATATTCTTCAGAAGTCCTTGCAAGAGGCCAACATTACTGAACAGACTTTGGCAGAAGAGGCATATTTGGATGCCAGTGTAGGTTCTAGCCAACAGTTTGCACAAGCTCAGCTTCATCCTTCTTCATCAGCATCCTTTACTCAGGCTTCTAATGTTTCTAATTACTCAGGTCAGACGTTGCAACCTATAGGAGTTACTCAAGTGGTACAGCAACCTGTTGGAGCATCTTTTGCAAGCAATACAGTTGGTGTGCAACATGGCTTTATGCAACATGTCGGAATTAGTGTTCCCAGCCAGCATTTGTCTAATAGCAGCCAGATTAGTGGTTCTGGGCAGATACAACTAATTGGTTCATTTAGTAATCAGCCTTCCATGATGACCATTAATAACCTTGATGGATCTCAGATAATACTGAAAGGCAATGGTCAACAAACACCTGCAAGCATGAATAGTGGCCTCTTGGTTCATAGACAAACTCCAAATGGTAACTCACTGTTTGGTAGCTCAAATTCAAGTCCAGTAGCACAACCTGTAACCGTTCCATTTAACAGCACAAATTTTCAGACGTCATTGCCTGTCCATAATATCATCATTCAGAGGGGTTTGGCACCAAACTCCAACAAAGTTCCCGTTAATATCCAACCAAAGCCTATCCAGATGGGTCAGCAGACTGCTTACAATGTGAATAACTTGGGAATACAGCAACATCACGTACAGCAAGGGATTCCGTTTGCTTCTGCAAACTCACCTCAGAGTTCAGTAGTTGGTCCTCATATGTCTGTTAATATTGTTAATCAACAAAATACCAGAAAATCAGTTACACCTCAGACAGTTAGCAATGCTGGAGGTAGTATTGTTATCCATTCTCCTATGGGACAGCCTCACGCACCTCAAAACCAGTTTCTCATACCTACAAGTTTGTCTGTTAATTCTAATTCAGTTCATCATGTCCAGGCCATAAACGGACAACTTCTTCAGACACAGCCTTCCCAGCTGGTTCCTAGCCAAGTGTCTGCTGAGCATGTGATGCTTAACAGGAACTCTACAAACATGCTAAGAGCCAACCAGTCATATTCAGGACAGATGCTGAATAATCAGAACACAGCTGTGCAGCTTGTTTCCGGCCAAACATTCACAGCTCCTGGAAACCAAGTTATAGTAAATCATGGAAATTCACAAATCGTCGGCGGACAGGTGCCACTGCAGCAGGCGTCACCAACGGTGTTGCATTTGTCACCCAGTCAAGCTAACGTTTCTCAAGGTAGATCGAGTTTTACTACGATGTCACCCGGGCAGTCCACAGTCTCAAATATGTCAGCTTCTAATCGATTTGCTGTTGCGAGTTCTGGTTCCGTACACCCTAGCTTGGGACCAGCAGTTCAGTCTGTCGCATCAGGAGGAAACTTCACTGGAGATCAGCTCACGCAGAACAGAACTCAAGTTCCCGTCAGTGCATCGCATCGTCTTCCAGCATCCTCTTCCAAATCTGTCAGCACCTTTAGTCACACGTCAGTTGGAGTAACGCAGCAGCAGTTTGCCTTTGGTCAGGTATGAAAGCCGCTTGAGAACGTAGCCACATAGGTACTGCTAAGCTGTGCTAAAATCTGGTTAACGAAATACTAAAGTTGGTGTTAATACAGAGAACATTGATTTTGCTAGTTTGTATTGTTACAAATACTGTGGAACTGCTGAATGTTCACCGTAGCCTAGAGATGACATTTCCCTTGATATTTTCGAAAGTTTATCACCGAGTGAGTCTGTCACTTTCATTAATTCAGAAGATTTTGTTGGCAATTTATACTAATATTTTCAGAACTGCTTAGCACTGATCTATTTCTGCTTCCATTTGAAAGAATGGACATTGTAAGATTATGCAGCTTTGAGCTCTCCCAAAAATCTTCCCGTAGAGCTAGTTGTAAAGGCTCAGGTACATTCTTAGCACTTAGAAGTCTTTTGACCTCACTAAAAAACTATGCATGTGTTTTCAAGCTTTGACCTATTCGAATTAGAGATGAAAAGATTTCTTGGGGTTTTTTTTTGTTATTTACGATACAAAATCAATCTGTTAAAAACCTTTCTGGCATTTTGCCTGCAGTAGTTTTGTGTGTCTGGAGCAGTTAGAAGCTTTCAAATTTGAAGCAAAGGCAAGGCAAGAGGTGTTTCTTGGAACCCGTACGAGAAAATACCTTTTGAAGTGGTTTGTAAAAGCATGTTTTAAAAATATTTTCTCGAAGAGGTCTACTTAGTAGTAATTAAAAAAAAATTTCTGAAATTTTCTTTTAGGTGAGAACTTGTCTTTTTTTGTCCAGTTGATGCAGAGGCAGTATATATTCAACTCAAGTTTGTTTGTTTTCATAAGTGAGCTTCCATACTCTGCCAATATTTAACTTGGTGACTTGTCACGCATTTAGCAAAAAGCTGTTATGCCGCTTTTTTTTTTCCCCCCCCTATGGTCATTATAAAATACTGATAATAACTGTCTCAGAATGCATGTGCACTCATTTTAGATCTTTCTCTTTTCCCAAAGATCTAATGGATTTTTTTAACCAAGACCAAAGCGGGCAGTGAAGTAATGCATATTAGAAAATAGCACGAATTTGGAAAATAAGGGCGAACATGTTGCAGAACCACATTTTTAATCTTTGCCAAAACTGCTAGCACAGATTGTAACATTTTGTTTACAGATGAGTAATTTGAGGCCTGCCGGACCTTCTCTTCATGTGTCCGCATCTTCCTATTTGTACGCTATGTGCTGGGTCAGTGAGTTTCAGCAGTTATGAAAGCATAACAATTCTTATTGCTGTAAAAAATTATTTTGGTTTTGTGCTGAAATTTCATAGCTGATAATGGGAACTACAGAGTACAAATTCTGCTGTTCACTTTAGTTTGTTTATACTTGTGTTTTAAGTGTTGTACCGTATTGTAAACCACGTAGCATTTAGTTGCTAAACACTCGACAGTTTGTTCCACCGTGTATTTTTTTGGTGTGGAGACAGCTTATTTAGTCATCTTGCAGTTTTGAGACTGTCAAAAGCTGAGCTTTCTGAGAGCCACTTGTAGGGGTAAATCATCGTTCTTCTAGAATGTCACTGGTGTGTATTTGTACTGTTAGTGTAATTTCTGTTCCTCTCTGATTTACTTTATAAAATTCTTGAACTTAGGAGGAATTGAGGTGTCTGAAATTGTACCACTTAATAGTTTGAGGTTGAAAAAGGATGCGTAGAGCAAATTTTAGTTGTCTTTTTTGCTTTTCCTCTGTTTGTTAAAGCTTTCAGTATTTGACTGTAGTATTTTGTTTTTTTTAACATGTGGCACAGAAAAAAGCTATGAGCCAGACATCACCAGTTTCTGCATCAAAGACACAGGATAATTTGAGACAACCTCAGCTAACAAGTCTTCTGAGCAGCACGCTATCAGGTCAACTAAGGTCTTTTTAAAATAATTTTCTTAATTTTCTCCAGCAGTAGAAATTAGTTCTTCTTCAGTGTATTAGACTTGTGTTGATGGCTCGTGCTGATAGAGTCCTAAAGGTTATCAGAATTTTATTTTTAGAAGAACGCAGACTACGTTTTTCAGTATTGAATGTGTGTTTTTATTTTTCCCAACTATGGCGCTTCATTTTGTAGAGTGAAAACTTGCATCTCCACAATAAGCAATTATTATCCCCTCTCTAAAATCCAAAATGGTACTTCTTTCATTTCACTTATTTTTATTTTTTCTTTCAGCTTAGGAAAATAGAAATAAGTAATTTTCAAAATAAGAACATCTGTTAAAAATTCTGTGAAACTTCTAGACCCTCTCTTGTGATGGGTGGTGCAGATACAGAGGAAAGAAAAATGGCAAGGTTACGTGCAGGCTGTCATCACTCGATTTGTTTTTGAACGTGTCACTTTCAATTAAAATACTTAATGCATTGTTCATGGCAAAACACTGGGCTTTTCAAGAAGAATCGTGCTTCTAAAAGAACAAAACCAATACTTTAAAACCCCAAAATGCAATAACCTTCATTTTCTCTTTGTACCTAAGTAACCCTTTTGAATAAGGTGCCATAATCTACATGCTTTTTTTCCCCCTTGTGTGCTGTTACGTGCAAGCTGTCCAGGCAGTTCTCTACAATCAGCACAGTATGGGTTTTTTGCGGGGGTGGAGGGAGGGGTGGGAAAATTCTTAACTTGTGTTGGTTGTAACGTAGCATGACTGATAAGATGCTGTTTGAATTCCTGAGCAAGGCAGTTGGAGGAATTCTGCCCATCTAGAAAATGTAGGAAAAAAAATGATGATGCCTGCTGTATACTTTCAGGAGCTCTGGAAAAATTAGGTTTATATGCTTGAGGGAGGGTTAGTATTGAAAAGCTGGATAAAATGTACTGTATGATTTTCAGTAAATTGTTGGGACGCTATACTTACGGTACTTGAGTTTCTTCTTACCTTGTAGTGCTATGGTGGGAGATGATTTATACGTGAGGATTTTTGTTGCAGCACAAAAATATCAGTCCTGTTTCATTTTTATGAGCCAGTTTCTCCACAGGGTGTTTGCACTAACGCTTTTAAGCATATGAGACACTTACCTTCTCCTGAAAACTAAAAACTCAAGTAAACTCATTAGCATAGGTGCATGAAATTACTCTCTTCTTGCTCAGGATGACAGAGTCTTTTTAACGTATTTTTTATAGGACAGGACTCTGGAGGAAAAATCATCCAGCAGTCTCTAGGAACCGCACAGGCACAAGAAAAAGTAATGGGATCATCATCAGTTCAGCAGAGTATACAGGTAAAGAATACTTTTATTTGTATGTTTCCCTTTCCCTTTTGGTGAAGTTAGGGATGTTTCAACTCCATATTGATAATCTCGGAGTCTTTGCAGGTTTTATATATAAAGTCACTCAAGCTTGCCACATCCTACCTTGACATAGCAAACATTGAGTAATTTGGAAATTGATATTCTGAATGCTGTTTTGAGATTGAATTCAGTACGTGGAGTGTACTGTCCTGTGAAGATAATTTCATATGACATAACAATTCTTCATTCTGTTGGACAGAAGTTAGACATAGTCTTACCATTACTTCTTACAAACTCATCTATTTGCTAGCTGATTGGGAGGTGATGGTTTGTGAGAAGTAGCAGAAAACTTCCATCTGATCTTTGTCTGTTTTATTCTTTACTGCATTGTCTTCTTTAAACAGTGTTGGGTTTTTTTTTTTTTTTTTTGACCACCAAAAGTTCTCCTGTACGTGGCAAAAATTTAACCCTGTGCCCAGGGTTTGGGGCTGGAAGGGGAGGCGAGCTTCTGGAGGGAGGAGACAATTGTTAAATTCATGGACTGAGTTGCTGAGGTCAAGAAGTGAGTGTTTGAAGTAGGCTTGGAAGTGTGGGCTTCGTTGTGGATATAACTAAACTACACAGTCATGGAAGAAAACGAGGGAGGATCTGATTTAGAGTTTTTGTTGCTTGGTGTAAATGTATTTGTCAGTATGCCATGGATGTTTCCCCCTGTCTTACTGATGTACAAGTAGAGCGGAAGATACTCACAGTAGTAATTCAGTTCAGCCTGGTTTTGTAATTGTTGGTCAGATGTTCATTCTCCTGTGGTGGTGAATACTTCTTCTGCTCTGAACCTAGAGGCTCTTTGGCCAGCAAGTACCATTACAGCGTCTGTACTTCATGCTGCTCCTCTCCTTTGCTAAGAGGGATGCTCTGTACCACATGGTTTTTTGTTCCTTCTGACCATGTTGTAGTTCAAAAGAGCTTTCGTGCAGTCTTTTTTTTAAATCAACAGTAACTTTTGCTCTGTGACCAATTTCATTAGTAAGACTAGTTGACTAAAAAAACCAGCAACTTTGTATTAAACGAAAATTCTTTCATTCAGAGTGGCTTCTTAGGGACAATACTTGGATTGCAGTAATGCATCTCATACAGTATGAACGTGAACCATTACCACCTCAGAGAGTGTCACATCATAGGACAGCGTTCCCCTTGAAAAACCTTGGCTTCATAAATGTCGAAGAAAAGGAGATTATGTGGATCTACCTGATGGGTAGCATAGGCACTGAAACAGAATTTCTAGACCCGTTTTTACCCCACACCCAGCCACCATGGCTTTTGAGAATTTAAGTACTCAGCCCTAGCCTGCTTTCCTGACAGATACTCTAATTCATGAAAATCAGGCAATGTGACATGGGGCTCATAAATGCAGCGAGTTCTTGAGAGCAGATTTCTTTGGAAAAGTTTTTAGTTGTACCTTTCTTCTTTTCGCCTGCTAAATTTGATAACTAACCTTTTCCCTAATGAACCGTGCATATGCACTACAGTGGAATTTGCCTACCAACGATGTTTCAAACCTTTGGTTTACGTAAGAGAAGTGACCTTCTT
The DNA here is from genome assembly GCA_013398225.1 of Steatornis caripensis. Taxonomy (NCBI): domain Eukaryota; kingdom Metazoa; phylum Chordata; class Aves; order Caprimulgiformes; family Steatornithidae; genus Steatornis; species Steatornis caripensis. Next base: position 29,745 of record VZSC01004601.1, read on the forward strand.
ATTTCATTGAAACAGTGCCCTGTGAAAATAGGATATAGTCGAAGGTCTTTATATTTACGTGGCGGTTACACTGACTATTGGTGGTAATTGGCAGAAGGGAATGCTGAAACTTATGCTTTGCAAAGGAGGGGATATATTGTAATTTGTCTTTTATTTTGAACTTAGGTGGATGGTCATTTAGTTGGACAGAAAAGGCCTGCTGCTAAACAGTTAACTAAAGGAGCTTTGTAAGTCATTCTTCTTTTATAATTTTGTTGCAAATTTTTCCTCTAAGCTTGTTTCAGTTTTTGTCAACGTATAAACTTCTGTTAGCATATGTATTAATTATATATCATTAATTTTCCTTGTAGTATTCTACAGCAATTACAGAAGGATCAGGTGCATGCTGTGACACCAGATAAAAGTCATTTCAGATCATTAAATGATGCAGTTCAGAGACTCCTTTCATACCACGTGTGCCAGGGATCACTGCCAACAGAGGAAGACTTAAGGAAAGGTAATTTTCTTTTCAAAAGTTGACAGTACATTTGTAATCAGCATATTGAGAGAATTCTTTATGTAAGTTAGAGCAATAAGAAAGGGAACATTTTTAAATCTGTGCAGGTTACTGAAGAACAGTATTTGAAAGTGTACTCTTGTCTTTCTAGTGGACAGTGAATTTGAATCTGTAGCTACGCAGCTTCTGAAGAGGACACAGGCAATGCTGAACAAATACAGATGTTTGCTTATAGAAGATGCGATGGTAAGGTGTATAGTCCAGGTACATTTTATGTTTATAGGATGTGATTTGACTTGTTAAAAAAAAATGCATCTACAGGAAGGTGAGAGCTAGCGTTGCAATTCATTTTGTTGGTATTACCATCTTACGAAGGTGATGAATATATATACACGAAGGTTTTAGAGATACATGTATATGTATAGCCAGTGTACTTGTTGCACCAGCAATGTCAGTGGCCAACCTGCATTTTTATGTGCATGCGCACATCCTACAAACTTATTTCACTGATTTTTATTTCACACACACACACACCACCCAAGTAAGGGTGCTGTCACATATTTCATAGACATTTAGGACACATGAACTTCTGCTGTCCTCTTACGCTTTACTCTTGCACTGAACAGGCTGTGGTAGTCAGGCAGGTGATTTTTGTGTGTTTCTGTGAGTGAGAGAGCCTGAAAGAATGTTGAAAATCTCCATGCAGAGGCCTCCAGCCATATTGTAATCGGAGCTAAATCATAGTACAATTCAGGAAGTTACTTCTCTGTAGAAGCGAGGTGGAGTCTCACACTGTAATCAGAAATGCTTCTGATTTAAGTGCTTTCGCAATCCCAGGCATGAGGTAAAAAGAAAATGCAAAGTTACTTGCAAGAACGTATTTTGCAAGGATCAGGAGATGTCTTTGTGGCTTCAGACATGCTGTTTTTCAAGCCTGGAAAAGTTTTGAATTTGAGTATAATAGACATTTAAGTCACTCTGCTTTAGAGACAGAAATATGTAATGTAAGTGTTAGAATTAATACGGTTTTGAAATATAGCAGTCCCATTAAAACAGATAATAACCATCAAATATTTACAAGTAATGGCACGTGCAAAGAGAGGATGGAGGTTAAAATCTATTCTTTTAGCATCTGGTATGTTCTGTGATAAGTCCCGTTCAGTCATTTTGAAGAGGTTATTTCACATAGTGTTCAGGTTTGGAACTAGTTGCCTGTGTTGTGACTTAGTAGCCAGTATACTTGCTTCTGCGATGGATGAATCCACCCGGCTTGAAGGCATCGTCAGCAAAATGCAACTCAGCACCAACTGGTTGGAAAGATGGGAGAGAAGTGCAGGCAAGAAACAACATGATAGGGTGGTCCCGTTGTAAGGTTTTTGCTGTTTTTTCACTCTAAAAGAGAAAGATACTGTATGATGTAAAAAAATAGTGGTATATGGTGGTAAACATACTCAGTCTGTAAAATGTGTAGTTCTTACAATTGGAATAGTATTTCCTTGTTTTAAAATCTTTAACAAATAAAATGTAGCATAAAATATGAATAATATTTTAGGGTTGAGTTTCAGTAGCAGTTGGGGTCACAGTCAAGATTGTTGAAGATGCTGTGCAATTGTGAACATTCTCCGCAAATATCTAATGCAAGAGGTTCTTTCTCTCTGCAGAGTAACTAAGCTATAACTGTTTTCATTTGGTGCCAACATACAAATGAATACAGAGATGTGGGTCTTTTTTTTTCTTTTTCTGCAGCGGATAAATCCCTCTGCGGAAATGGTTATGATTGATAGGATGTTTAACCAGGAAGAAAGGGCATCTCTGACCCGGGATAAGCGTCTTGCACTAGTTGATCCTGGTAAGTAATGGTTAACTTCTGAATCTTACAAAAGCAGTCTAAGTACGGAGTGTTCAAAAATAGTTGTGGCCACAGTGAGGCACTGATTGCTAAGGGATTCCAGTAATCGATCTACTGAATAAGCAGTTGCAACTTAAATTTTAGTAACTCCCAAATTCAACAGTCTAGAGACGTTGTAAGGTTGAAGGCAGTTTTTTTGGGATAAAGTATATTTGGCCTGTTTGGCGGAGAAATATTTCTGAGTTTCTGTTGATAATAGTCACAAGTCCTGCATGGTCTCAGTTCAAGTTGGGAAGAAGCTGTGAGTTTGCTGGCAGTCAGAAAGAAAAGCACTGTATGAAGCATGAGTACTACTGTTAATCTTAATTCTTGTTTTTGGAATGTCAAGGCCACTTAAATGGCAGCATTTTTAACGAGACTGTTGTTGAATGTAGCAACTGGAAACACATTATTTGTATAAGATAACAGTTACTGTTTGTTTAAATGTTCTGCATATTCTGCATATTTCAAAAGATACTCGGAGGATGTATTGAAGAAGGTGTTAGTCTTCCAGATACCATGTTTGCATATTCAGAATGCTAGGAAGTGCCCTTAGTCTGGTTTTACAGCGCGCGTACGTGCGTAGTATGCTGATTAATTTGGTGATCATCTCCTACACTGGATGCAGCAGAACCCTTAAGCGTGTGTCCATCTCTTAAAGACATAAATCTGTAGACTGTGGATGTTACTTGAATTTTAATACTCAGAAACTACGTTGGAGTGTCTGTCATTTTGATGTATAGGTAATGTAAGTAAAATGTTGCTACTTAATTTTCAGATGGTTATCAGGCCGATTTTTGTTGTTCTGCCAAACAATTTGATAAAACAGCTGAAGAAGCACAGTCGAGCAAAGGCGACCATCAGTCTAGCAAAACATTACCTTCTCGAAGTCAGACTACCAAAACCCAAGCCAGAGACCGACCAAAATCCAGCTCAGCAGAGTCCACAAATCACAGTAAACTTCCTCTAGTGCCTAACAACATTCTGACACCACAAGAAGGAATAGCTTCTACTAAAAAATCGGAGAGCCTCACTAAAGCTTTAAAGTTTGAAAAAGCTAATTGTTCTTCTGAGAGCCAATACGTGGCCCTTTCTGAAGAGAAACTGGCTGGGAAAGATCTTGCCAAATCCACTGAGAATTCTTCGAGTTCTGAAGACTTGTCAAAAACTGTGTCAAGAGGCGGTCACGGAACACACAATAAAATATCAAGGAACACAGTTCAGTCTTTCTCAAAGGTAACGTGTAATAATTCCCTCCAAGACAAAACTCTGAGGAGCTCTCCAAAGAATGAGGTTTTACATCCTCAAAACAGGAAAGGCTCTGGTGAACCCCAGCAAGACTTGCTGCTCAGTAAGAGTTTAGAAACTACGTTTAAAAACATCTTGGAACTTAAAAAAGCTGGGAGGCAGCCACAAAACGAGGCGACAAGTAGCGGCTCGGTTGAATTAGAATTTCCTAATTTTTCTCCTATTGCTTCGCAGGAAAACTGCCTGGAAAAATTTATTCCAGACCACAGTGAAGGTGTAGAAACTGACTCTATTTTAGAAGCAGCTGTAAATAGTATCTTAGAGTGTTAATAGTTACAGTACCATGGACAAGCTATGTTTCTCTTAGCAGAAGCAAATGTGAATGACACCACAAGTACAGCCTGACATGCATTTAAGGTTAACCTTTCTAAACTAGATTCTGTTCCGTGTTTGAGAGCAATACTCATTGTGGTTACAGTGAGATATCCAAGTAAAGTTAATCCTTGTTAGAATGCAGTCTGTTAGGGCCTTACTATTTCAAGTATTATTACAATAGTGCTTTTGATAATTGTGCAGTACTGCAACATAACAAGGTTGCAGGTTATTAGGCCCTATGTAATATGGTAATATACTGACAATCACAGTCATTTGAAGGGATATATTTATTAAGAAAATGTTTTTAAAAGTGATGGAAGCAACAATTCTCCCCTACCCTCCTCTTCCGCAAATCATGTTTTTAGTTTTTCTGGAAAACCCACTGTACCTCTATTCGGAAGTGATAATTTGCTTTGTTAATTAATCTATGTTCTGGGATTCTGAAGTTGGAAGGATATCATCAGTGTGTTTACAAGGCTTCATAATTTAAACTTAAAGTGCTTTTCTATTGCTTTCTGAGCAGAAGCTAGTACTTGATATATTTGTAGTGGGTAACTTTAGTCTGTGGGATGATACTATATGATCTTAGTCACAGTGGCATGATATGAAGTAATAAATGCTTGACTAAGGAAGGTAGAATGGAAGCCAGTAAATGGCGAAGTGTACAGGATGAGGCCATGATAGAGCCATGAATTATATATATAATACATATATATGTTAACTCTTGAGGAAAAGATTTTGCGTTTTATAATTGGATGTAGTCAGCCTTGAGTCTTTCTGAAGTGGTATAAATGTTTTTTTATTTGTTGTTTGTTTTGGGGTTTTTTTTAGACCAAGTGTCAAAAGCACTTTTATTTGAAAACTGTTATGATATTTGTAGCTTATATTTTAAGAGGACATTAGCCTTACTCTGATGAAATTTAAAGGCCAGTGTTTATTTTTGATTTTTTTTGCATTTTGCTGTCAGAGAATGTTAACTCATCCACCGTAGCAGTCAGAATTACCAAGATATGTACAGACCAAAGTCCATCAGCAATCCCATTGTTTAAACATATCGAAAAGTGTGTAATTATGAATTCATATTGTAGAGCCAAGTGAAACCATTGCATGGTTCACATTTGGCTTGCTGTCATGTTGTTAAGATAGAATCTTATTATTTTATTTATTTATTTTAATCTATGACTTTTTTTTTTCTGCCCATGCTGCTTTTTCCTAGTTTACTTTGGTCATGAGTGCTTTTGTGCACGTAAGTGCGCTGACATTCGTTGTGTGTGTAGTACATATGTCTGCTCAGGAGGATATAGCTTTTGTGGTTTCTGAGGTATGCTCATGTTCTCCCCTAGACCTTCTCCACAATTTCTTAGAAAAATTGCCAGCCATTTTCCAGTCTTGCTGAGTACAGTTTTTGTGATACAGAGGCTCATTGTGTCAAGCTGTGGTTGTCAGTCAGATTGCCAGGAAAGAAAACAAAAGGTTTTGCTGTCCTGTAATTCAGTCCATCTGAACAGTGCAGAAGGAAGCAGAATTAGATCCTTGCGACAGTAGAAGATCGCGGCGCAACTCAGTATTGAGCTACAGTCCGCTGTCTGACCACTAAAGGAAACCAAACCTAGGAAGCAGTGTGAGAAAGATGAATTTACTTAAAATTAATTTCCCCTTCAACGTGAATGGAAATACTGGTTTTGTATGTTACTAATTGCCATTTAAAAAAATTGTGCCAATTTTAAAGTACACGTTTGTAAAAACCCAACATTCCCGAGTGTTGTATAAAATATTCAAGGTAATAATAAGTATTGCCAGTTTTAAATTTTTAGTTAGGTGTCCATAGAATAGACTCTCAGGTGGTTTAGTTGTTTTCTTATTGGCAAGACTGACGATGTAGTCATCACCTATTGCCTTTTTAGATTTAATAATATGCTCATGGCTGTGTATCCTGATGCGTGTTTTATTTTTGGAAATCTAACTGTTCTAAACTAGGAAGGAAAACAGTAAAAGTTACACAGCTGTGTGTTAACTAGTTAAATTTTCCTTTCATAGGGAAAAAAAAAAAAGTAAAGTTGCACATTCGCCGGTCCAGCTCAAAATGGGTGTGGGGTTTCCAGCCTCGCTACAGCAAATACATAATTGTAGTATCAGGCTATGTGTCTTCTGTTGGATCTCATTTGAGGGTGGGGGACAGTGGCATGTAGAAAAAGACAAATGGCAGAACGTAATCATGGTTGATTTGGTCAGACACATTTCTCTGAACTACTTACGAGAGGAACCCATTGAACAATCCTAGCAAGATTAATCTTAGATAGTTAATGTTCTGTTGTTCACTCCTTTGAATTCAATTTTAAAGGAATTCTGGTACGTGGTGAAGCAGTAAATGAAAGAATTGTATTTTTGTTGTGCTTAAAAAAAAAGTATGAATTTATTAATCATACGGGCTCAAGTCCAGCAAAGTATTGTGAATGCGCATGACTTTAAACATGTTTTCATTATTTTGCTGGATCAGCATTGTGATTTCAATGTTATTTAATACTGCCTAATATTAAAACAAATTTTAAACTGGCAATTAAGAAAAACTATGTTTGTTTTGAAGATTTTAGTATAATTTATCTGTTAGAGTAGGGAGGCCTTACAGACTGACTTCACTTAAAGAGGATGTGTCACTTATTGTCAGTGTGGTATGGACTTTATTTGCTTAAATACCTTCATTTGTAAAGTATGTCTCACTTGAAATTGCTTTGTATACATTTTGTAAAAATATTTATAAAATGTTTTGTAAAAAAAAAGTATAACAAATTGCAGTTTATTTTGTTATGTTGGATAAATACTGTTAAAAGACACAAGTCAGTAAATATATTGTTAATTCATGGATAGGAAATGTTTAGTTGGAGATTACAAATTGAAACAACCATTGCAATACAGCCAAAGATTTGGGAAAAAATGTCTATCTGTGATTGTCTTGATTTAACCAAGTTTAATATTTATATTTTCAAAAGGGGATTGTTCTCAGGTTTAAGTAGTATGGTTGCAAAATATATCCAACTCCTCTGCTTTTTGTAGCGCAGCCCTGTTACAAAGTACTGAATAGGCCAACTTTCCATACTCTCTATTAATCTTTCTGAACACGCGCTGTTAGGACTCGCTTCATGTGGCATTGTAACAATACACAGTAACGCCAGTCTCCAGATAACAAGATTGCCAACGGTCCTGCTCTGTTGTCGTTAGAAATCTGGCCGTGGTGAGGTTGCTGAGACACGTTCTCCTTCTCCAGCATGCTTTCACAAGATGGAGGCATCCTCTTCTTGGTATGTTGGGGAAATGGAAGAGAGGGGTTTTGTTACTCAGCTGGACGCCTCATCTGTGCCGCAGGTTTCGCTGAGCTGTGCCAGTTGTATTCTGGTGGAGATACCTGTGTTTGCAGTATTTCCCATTCCTTCCTTTTGGCTGTGAGAAGATACTGCTGTTGCTGGTGGTGTAATGCCTCTTCCTACTTTCAGAGGGGTGATGAACCTTTCCTTATTGTGATGGAATTTTTCAGAAAGCATGCTGAGGTTCTGGTCCAGTAAAGCTCTTAGGCTTGGAACTTCTAACGCTTTATTTTTGGAGGCTGTGAAAACGAAGGATTGGTGAAGTGCACTGCCTCTCAGCTCGGAGTAGGGCCTGTAGTGTTGAAAGGTAGAAATCTTTATGGTTAGTATTCATTATTTTGTCAATGAGGCAAAATAAACATGCATTTTGAAGGCTGTCAGTAACAACGTGAATAAAACCAGTCCTATATTATTTTAATCTCTGTTTGGATTAGGATTGCTAAGCATCTTGGAATTTGTTTTTTTCTCTTTATCATATCCCTGTAGAATTGCCAGGCAATCGTTCTGAATTGGGCAGTGTTTGGTGTACAGTTTGCCGTGCAGCTGTCTTCACTTTAGAATGTTTTTTCATTACAAGAACATGGTGTATTTTTCAGTAACATTTTTGTGGTGGAGTTTGTCATGTTTATTCCAACATTCAGGGCAGAATTTATGGGTGTGCGTGTTAATGCATAGCTTATTTAAGAAAGTCAGAACACCTTTCATTTTGAGGATCTGGACAAAGTTTAAAAAAAAAAGGCAGAATAAGCTTACCACAAGGGAAGGTACGTAAGTAATTTTAAACCTCAGAGATAATTCTCTCTTCTTCAGGAAGTGTTTTCTTTATGAGCCTTTGAATTTTTGTTTTAGAATTGTACACACTTTTTCTTGGAGTTTCCAGAACAATGTGTTTGTCAGACAGCTTCAAGAAACGCAAGAAACAGTCTTCATGACTTGGAGGTCACCTGTCACTTTGGTTAAAGAAAGTCATTGCAGAAAATAAGTTCTGGTGGAGATCTGATCAGCGGCAGCTCTCGTGCACAGATACAATACACTGTACACAGATCTCAGATAGCAGTAGTGGCGGGTATGCTGCATGATTTGTTTATAATTTATGGATCGGCATTTGTCTTTCTGTGCTGCTAGTCTTGCAACTAGTTGTGGTACTGGAAATTGAAAAACATGTATCCGTAATAACTAGTTGCAATAGGTGGACACCAAGCAAACTTGAGCAAGCTTACTGTACTAGGGAGGAAAAAGAAGGACGTGAAGTGTCCAGCTGAGCCAGTATTTTTGGTGTAAAAGCAGAAACCTCTAAAGTTGCCATGTTGTGTGCTGAGCATAAAACTGTTTTGTTTTTTTCTAGACTCGGTATTACACAGCTTTGTGGGGAAGAATGTTTTACAAACGGAGGAGGAAGCTAAATCACAATGTGAGGCTCTTCTGTAGTCTATACTTTGACTTGGGCTCGAACTCTAGCTTTTGTTTAGGTGGGTGCCATTGTTTCTGCAGATCATTATTAGCCTTCTGGAACGTAGTGCTCGGTCTTCATTGCTGCTTTTGCACTGCAGGATTTTTTGGAGGAATTTCTTGCATTTTTTCTGATTCCCCCCCCC
>VZSC01004601.1:38888-77515 GCA_013398225.1 Steatornis caripensis
CCCCCGAAATCATAGATTCATTTAGGTTGAAAAAGACCCTTATGATGGAGTCCAACCATTAATGTAACACTGCCAAGTCAAATGAGGTGCTCTCATTTGAGGTAAATTGTTGTAACTATATTAATGAAGCAGCAGCAGTTTTAGTATTTGGTGCCTTGAAGGGGAAGCAAGGTTAGTTCGTGCCGATACATCTAGACAGCTTCTAATGTTTTGGTTACCTTTTATATCTGTGTAGCTTTTCATTACATAGCATAGTCATACCAGAGCAAAATTTTCAAAATTATGCTGAACTCTTGGCTGTGCGAGTTTCTTCCTGTCACATGTTCGTTAACAGCTTGTGAAGATAGTGATGTTTCGTTCTCACTAATTTACCAAAACAGGCTTGTCCTGGTAGAGCTCCGCTGTCTCTGCACACCACTGAGGTGGAAGTAACGTTAGACCTCTGACACTCCTTTCTAGACAGCTGGCACCGTCTGTGGAATCAGTGGAAAAATTATTTTCGTTTAAGGATTATGGTGGTACTCCTTCTCTTGAAGAAATAAAAATTTAAAAAGCATGAAACTTAATTGATGCAATATCCTTGTGTGGAAGGCAATGCAAGGACTCTGGGATTCTACAGCGATGACCATCTCGGCACTGAGGTAGGTAGCGTTACGTAATTCATGGTGTTACTTGGGCTGGTGAGTGAATAAAATGTTTTTGTGTAAGCAGGCTGCTGATTTTTTCCTCTAAACATTACACACTTTCAAGGATTACTGCGCAGTTCTGAAAATACAAACCTTTACTCTCTCCTGTGAACTTTGACTCCAAATGTTCGTTCTGAGGTGTGAAACCGTGTGCAAGTCATGGTGAGAAACTCCTGCAAGTAGTTAACATCAGGTAAGTGGTGCAGCGGCTGGAATTACAAAAGCGAGCTAAAATAGTTGACGTTTGTATGATGCTAAAACCCCGTCTGGATTATTGTGGTCTAAACTGAAGTTCAGCAGCTGAAATTAAATTCAGAAGTTGCAAAGTTGTATTGGAGAAGTACAAGCTTGAAATTGTTAAAATAGTGCACACTGTTCCTGAGCTGTGTCTCGGCAGTTGGAATCTCACGGACTTCAGGCTTTGGGAATTACTTTAGAGATGCTTGAAACTGACAGCTCTTTGAGATTACTGGATGGCACGTAAAAGATGCTGGGAAAAGGTGCTTGTTTTTTCAACATTTCACATAACTTCTGCCATCACAAATTGTGCTGTTACTTTTGTGAGCGAATTGTGTTTGCTGATGAGTCAGGCAGCTAATAGGCTTTGAGAGAGCTGCATGCAGCGTGTTCTTGTTTGCGTGCAGAAAAACTCTCTTAACAAAAACTCGGCCTGATTTGGCTTCAGTGACTGTTGCAAGTCAAGGGGCTAGTAGTACAAATACGGGTATTTAGATGCTTCTCTTACGCTGTAGCATTCAGCCACTGGGCCAGCACTGACAAAATACGTATATAAATGTCTGTTTTGTTCTCCCTAGAGTACTTTTAAGTGATGTAAACAAGAATGTTTCTGCACTATTACTGAATTTGAATAACTTTTAAAATTCAGTTTGAAGCTGATTTAATTTCAGATTAGAACTTCTCATCCCAGCGTGCAATAATACACTGCAACTATATTTCAATTACCTAATAGATTTTTCAGGCTCCGGTTTTTTTAGCCATACAGTGGTTGATGTGTGTGTGGCGCGTACCCTTTAAGTGAGCAGCAGCAGGGAATGATACTNTTAAAATTCACTTTGAAGCTGATTTAATTTCAGATTAGAACTTCTCATCCCAGCGTGCAATAATACACTGCAACTATATTTCAATTACCTAATAGATTTTTCAGGCTCCGGTTTTTTTAGCCATACAGTGGTTGATGTGTGTGTGGCGCGTACCCTTTAAGTGAGCAGCAGCAGGGAATGATACTGTTGGGAACTTGCTGCAGTTCTGTTTCGCAGCCTGATACTGCTAGGTGTACCCGANAGGGAATGATACTGTTGGGAACCTGCTGCAGTTCTGTTTCGCAGCCTGATACTGCTAGGTGTACCCGAGGCTGATAAATGGCAAACAGTAAAAGTGCACGTGGGTCATATTACTGAGGTTGAACAATTCAATTTCACCTTGCTTTCAAGGTAAAATTAATCGGGGAATAGGGGATTTGGAAGGCTGCTGTTAACGGGGGCCAGTAACAGACCGGTCTGCTGTGCCTGTGAAGGGTTGGATGCTGAGTGCTCGGGAGCAGGGACTTGGAAACCTTTGTGTACAAAAAGGAAATTCAGATGGATTTGAAGGAGGTGAGGCTCCAGGGTTTGGAAGAGATGAGCAGGAAGGGTAGGTAGGTGTGCGTTTGGGATGGATTTTGTGGGAGCTTTTGAGATTTGAATGACTAAACTCGGATTTCAGAAACACGGGATGTATTGTACACACGGGAAGTTGTGCGGGGTTGTATTAATTTCTGTATTAGATCACATAATTAACATTTCCAAAAAATGCTAAACATAGTGTCGTCTTTTTCCTGTTGCGCCTCTGAGAATATCAGGATGATACCGGGTGAAGAATGAATTTAACTACGTAGTGAATATTCTACTCGGATGCAGATTTGTATGTCTTACTGTTGCGAGGATAGGCTCAACGCAGTTTGAAAGCCGGTTGTGAAAAAACATTGCTGATACTCAAGGTCTGTTTTTAAATTGAGCAGGAACATTACTAAAAATTGTGAGTAAACTTCAAAATGTTGTGGAATTGGGAAAGTGTTTTCATGGTAGTGAAAGAGCATCATAAGCAATGTACTCCTTACCGAGAGGCAAGGAAGGAAGGGAATCTATTTGCTACTGTGCTGTTTTTCCTGAGGTTAAATTTTCCCCATTGATAGAAAAGAGTAGATTCTGAGTTTTTAGTGAAAACGTATACAACCTATGACACCTGTAATAATTAGTATTCAATTTATGAGAATGCATTATGTTACTCTTGCCTGTTAAGGAGGGCAATCTTAATTCTGTGACAACCAGTCTGAGAGTTAAAATTTACTTGCCAAGGAGCTGAAGAGCTGCTTTTTTAAGTTGGATTATGATACGTTTGATTCGTCAAAGCCAACGAGATGTGCCGCTGCACTATTGATTATTTTGTTGTTGTGTTGTTGTCTTTTTATCCTTTGGCAATCAAATTTGAAGCCCCTAGGTAAATAAGCATTCTCAGATGCTTATAGCCTTAAGTCGCTGTGACCTGTTTCTGCAGGAGTAGTGTTCTGTCAGAGACTGCCCGCTTTATTTCAGAGCCATACAGGATCCGAGCAGGATCCTATAAAAATCATAACTGTTTATCTGTACTCCCATTTGCCTTAAGTAAGATAGACTAAAGTGGGGGGAGGGGAATTTAGTTTTATGTCTTTAATTTGTAAACTCTCTAGCTGACAGACCTTCATCACTTTGCATGCAGATAAGTTTAGCATCTACCCCAAGCAGGGTGAAGGTATTTTTTTTCTTACCTGACTAGTGTAGTAGAAGTAAATACTAATCTGGATACCAGGGCGAGAGTATTGGTGATGGTGAAAACTGGAAATCTGATTTTTTTTTTTTTCATCTGCCATGCTCTTTCAAACCTGAAGGTGCTAATAGCAGTTTTATGGCTGCGACTCTGATACCTGGGTCCAGGTATGGAAAGAGTGTGAGACTGAAGGTTGGAGTTAACCGTGCCACGAATGGTGAGACCAGGTTAAAGGACCCTTGAAACATTACAGGCGAATACAGTTCTGTTTGTCTGTACTGCAATCCAAAGGCAGTATTTGACTTGAAATCCAATTTTGTTGTGTGTATGGGGAGGAAGAGCAAAAGGAGCAGACATAAATTGTTAAAGGTCTGTTGTTTTTTAGAAAAGCCAAAAAATGAGGATTTTTGCTTGCTTTTTGCTTTGCCTCCTTTGCTTAACAGGGCTGCGGGAGCATTGGCATTGGTGAGTTGACTTAGTCTTCTGTAAAAGGTTTTTAAAAAAGGGAGGATGGAAAGCAGAATACTCGTCTGTGTGTGTGCGTCCATTCCAGAGGTAGTTCAGCAACATCAGGCTCTGTGCAAATAAACGGTAGGTTTCAGTTGTCTGCTGCTAATCATCACCCAAATTTGATTTGCACGCTCTTTAAGGGGACTCATATCTTTCCATTTAGTTATTTGTTTCAGTTCGATGAATCTTTAATTCAAACCAAACGTGGGTCAGTTTCCAACTGGCAAAAAGAAATGCAAGGAATGTGTTTATCCGCGGTCGTATCAGTGTCTCTCCCTGGTTTTATATATGTGTGATTCACGGCCTCAGTGGGGAGGTGAATTTGTGTTGATCCATGAATTGGCTCTGCCTGTTTGGCAAGTTTGTAAAGGGTTTGGTCAGTTGTAGAAGGGCTTAGATAATTGTGCCTAATGGGATGGTTGTGGTGGGCTTTGAGTAAGGAGGGTAAGTTTTAAAGTTAAACAAATGTAACAACATCTCATTTGGAGTACATTTTTTTCCCAGCTATTAGTTTCCCTTATGCAACGTGAGGTCAGTCGGTCCTTAGCGTGCACGTTTTTCTGCTCCAGTTGTTCTGCCTTTAATCTTTATAGGCAGGGTATTTGTTCCTCTCTCTAGTGCTGCAGCCTAAAGTGTCTGAGGGCTTTGAAGTAATGGTTGTGTGCTTTTCCTCCACCAAAAGCGTAAACTACAATAAATAGGCCTATAATGAGAAAAGGCAATTTAAGAAACGTCTGATGCAGTGATTGACTAAGTAGACGTTGAGCACTACCTCAGAAATCTTACAGTGCTGTGTCATCTGTCCTGGGCACCTGGCTCTAGGTGACCCTGCTTGAGCAGGGATGTTGGACAAGATGACCTCCAGCGGTCCCTTCCAACCTCAACTGTTCTATGCTTCTGTGCCTATAATACTGAGCAAAAAAGGATGTTTAAGCGTGCAGTACTAAATGAACCTTTGGTTTCACTGACTGCAGTTTCGAATTGAAGTTTCTGGGGTCACACAGATGATGAGGTGTACTGAAAAATACATTGCTTTCAGTTCTTCGTGACCTAGAAAGAGGCTGTATCATCAGAAACATGTTAAAAGATTGTTACTGTTCAAATGCTTATTATTTTAGAAAAAACAGAACCTCAGGTGCCTGTGTGACTCTTTATCCTGCTTTAGGGAGCGTATTTTTAAATTTTATGCTCTCATAGATTAAGTGCTGAGAACGTGTTAGCGCTGCCCTGTGTGTGTCATACGGTGGGTTTGCGTGCTTACACAAACTAACCACGTTCCCACCTTTTGCACCTGCAATTATCCTTGGCTGTCAGACAGCTTTTTAATTACATGAATGCCTGCTCTTCTTCCAAGGATGCCTGTCTTGGTGCACGGGACAGCACAGGTACCTTGTACTGTAGTCAGGCCTATCTAAAGGCTTCTCTGTGTGCTGTGTAAAAGTTATGCCAAGCCTAATGAGGCCAAAGCCTCATGTGAACAGCGTCTCCATTTCCTAGTTAAGAGTCTGTCCCCTACCAGAATACTTAGCATCCATTCTGACTTCCTCGGCTGTCTTAGAGAGTCAGACTTCCTCCTCTGACTGACTCAGCTGGGAAGAGAGCACAGATCTGCCAGATCCCTGGCTGCTCCCAGTACCAGTCTTTGTGAAGCCAAAATAGCAACTGGCAGTAAAGTAGGTGTCAGCTGTGGCAGAGCTGGCTCGAGTATTTTGCAACACCACAGCTACTCATCCTCTACTGCAGAGTCTGATGTGTGCTATAGCTCATAACTCCATGCAGTCATTCATAAAGTGTTTGCTGGATGGAGTGAATGCCCTTCATTTTAACAGCCCTTGCCTGTTTTTGCCTTCAAAAATATTCGATGCCCATCCTCACCCACAGTTTCTGTCTCTTACCTAGTCTGTTACCTGCTGCTGTAGTAGCGGCCAGCTGCTTCTTCAGAACGGTCTTGATCTCTTTCTTTGGCTCACAGTGAAAGTGGTGCTGGCAACTGCTTTCTGAGCACAGGTGACAAACTTGGAAGGTCCTCGTTCAGACATTTGAGCCACCACTGCTTTTTCTGCACCTTGAAATCAGTCTTTGTGATAATAATTCATTATTTATTTAGTGCCTTTGTGCTGTAATGGATCCAGCCAAAGAGCGGTCTGCCGTCCAGCTGGCTACGTGCTTAACAGCCACAGCAGGGAGAAGGGTAAATCCGATCAGGGAACTGCTGCCTATAAAGGTGGTGGTAAAATTATTAGCTAGCCCTGGTGATAGGTAACAGCTATTTACAGTTGCATGTAGTTTTGGTACAGATTCTTGCCAAAAAAATGTATTCAGGCCTGTGCATTCCTGTTTCCTCTCCTGTGGGTATGGACATATAGACCTTCCAGAGTCAGGGTCCTCCCAAGCCAGGGGCGTGTGGTGCCGTTTCGGTGCAGGTGTTTGAGTGTGCCTTAGTTGTTGGGATGCCTGGCTGCACTGGGCCTAATGCAGGGTCTGGCCTCATTTACCCTCAGCCAGGTGAATGGGTTTAGGCTTAAATCACTTGTACTTCTGGATAACGAGTATTTGGGAGTGGTTGTTTTTAAATTTTTACTTTCCCAAGAGAAGGAAGAAGGAATTGAGGGCAGGTAAAACACTGGAATCTGGGTAAAAGATAAAATTTCCTCTGCAGACCCATTTTTTTCTGTGTTTTGACTGCTTTTGAGAAGGAAATAGCATGTATAGGTTCTGTAAGCAGACAGAGGGAACAGTACTGCAGAGTGTGAATTTCTCCCAGCTGTCTTAATGGAATGTTGATTTTAAAACCTAATTTCACTGCGGCTTGCTACGCAATTAACACCTAGTTAATACCTTTGGTTCATTCAGCTGTGTGGCACCATACTTTGTGTTGGGGTGGGTGTCAATGTGGACACTTCAATGAAAACATCCGTTTAAGATAAGTGAGTAGTCAAAGAGCAAACAAAATCTGAGGGTATGGAAGCAGGTATAAGGCAGGTTTAAAAGCTGGTAATAGTTGTAATTCTATTAAAATTAATTTGAATAAAGTGTTAATTTCTTTTATGCTGAAAAACTTACAGCAAAACGAGAGAGAGCTGAGAGACGGGAAATTAAAAAGGTGTTTCCGTGAGTTTACAAAGGTATCAAGTAAAAGGGAACCTGACAAAATGGTGGCTGATGCAGAGAAGGTGCATCGGCTACATCCGTGTAATCGTGTAATACAGGCGAACAGGACAGCTAATGAAACAAAGATAAGAATCAGGTGAAGTAGAAAACTTCTACTAAGAATATAACTGCTGCAGAATAGTAACAAAACAGTGGTTACTGTCTTGTCTAACAGCAATGGTGTTTGCCAGTACAAGTTTTGAAACCTTGAGCGTAGTGAGATGAAAAAACCTGTCCTGACTGAGGAGAGTCTGTGCACTTTTTAATGAGAAAACCGTTTGTAAAAGCTGTAACTTTCAAGGTAGTTTACGATCTGACCATTCCTTCTCAGCAGTGGTCTCAGATTTGCTTCTCTGAATCTCTTGTAAATTTAATGACGTTCTATGCTGGTAACACAAAACCAGGGGGGTTTAATTGTTCACGATAGATCAGGTGGAACAAGAAGTTACTTCCAAAAATTCTGGAGCTTTCTGGGCTGGGGAAGGAATATATCTCTAGATTTGAAATCTCTGTATTTTATCAGTTGCTGGTGGCTGCGGTTTGCGCATCAGTTTTGTGATCCTCCACGAGGTGGAGGAAGCAGCTTATGCTTTGGCGTATGCGGGCTGCAGCTGTGCAGGGCTCCTGCTCCCCTCGTTGCCTGGCCCGCAGGCCCCACGCCGCCCGGCCTGTGGGACTGCGCCGAGGGACATGGCCACACCAGGCTTTGAAGGTTTGTTGGTGGTTTGCTCCTTTTAGAAATGATAACGGGGATTTCACTATTATGATTCATCAGGAGGTCTTTAAGGCCTTCACGAAGGATGCTGACGTGATCAGCTCTGCTTTTCCATCGCGGAAGCCGAGGTGCGCAGCTGTGCAGTGCCTGGCCTGCGATCGTACAGCAAGGTCGTGGCAGGGCTGGCAGATAAACCCGGTTCTCTGAGATTCAGCGTGCTGCGGCGTATTGGCTCCTGGAGCCATCTAACTATAAAATTAGTGCTGTTCATATATTAAATACCAGTAGCAAACACAACACCTAGTGTCTGTAATTAAAATACTGTAACTTACATTAGGTTTCTGCCAAGGGCTCTGGTTGTGTCAACAGTGTCTCGTTTTTTTTTTCTGACCGTGGTGGGATTTGGAAGAACCTTGCACAACCAGCCCTGGCGAGCGCGTGTATCTGAGAGTCCTGTGTTTCCAGTTTTTGCGGCTCTTGAAAGTCAAAACCCATGTAATTTGCAATTTCTTTTCCTTGTCTCAAACCCTGTCGTCCAATTGACTGGTTTTTATTTTTGCCTGTGATGATACAGGTCTGAACAACATCAAAAATATTAGTCAGTTTTAAAATTCAATTCAGTTAATTTCTGTTGAAAAAAAAAATCTGTTGATAACCTTTTACACTTGACACAACACTGCTTCTGTTTTAGCTGGTCACCTTGTGGCAGACCGTGCGAGTTATTTTTTTAAGGCATTAAAGTGTGTTTGTGGTGGTGCTAAGGTTGTTTCAAGGTTGCACAGCGCTGACTGGATTGTGAAAGAAGATAAAAAAGATCAAGATAAAAAGCCATTGGAATGTGGTATTGTTAGGGTGAGTTAGAATATGCGAACACAGGAGTAGAACTGAGGACTGAAATAATAAATTGTTTAGAAAGAAGGCTGGAACGGGGTCTTGAGGAGCCATTTCATCCTCGCTACGTGATCCACTGTACCTATACCGTTCTTGGCAGAAGTTTGTCTAAGGTTGCAGTTAGGAGCTTACACAAAAGGTCGCTTTGCTTCCCTTTAGCCCAGACGTGCTCGCTGAGCTGCTTGTTTCTGTGTTCCCACAACCATTGTGTTGCCATAGAAGAAGGGGGTGAGGAAGAAGTGGGAGGTGAGGGAGGTGCAGGCTTGATGAACGGCATTGCCATCGGGGAAAATGTTCAGGTCCTGTTCTTAAACGTACAAAGGAGTGTATTCTGCAGTGTCCCAAAGCTTTTATTTTCTGAGGGCAAGAGCGGTTGGTTGGTTGGGTCAGTTTGTGCTTTTTTTTTTCTTTACTGGTGTTTTTGCCAATTCCTTAAAGGAAATAAGCAACAATATTTATTTTTGCCAAAATACACGAGGGCTTCTTCCAGCATACCTTTGCCGGTTAGGACCGTAGTTTCTTCTTGCTTCTGATTGTTACACCTGTGATAGTAACCCATCTAGCTCATAGCCAGGACTGTGAATTTTTTCACAGCTTGGATATGTGATCTGTACCTCAGGTGAGGTTTGGTCTCTGTTCCTTTGTGTATGTTAGCTTGTGACAAACTAAATAATGTTAACATAAACTTTACTGAAAGGTTTACAGGCGTCAAGCTTTTCTAGCTTCTGTGACAGCTAAAAGAATGTGTTGTGTTACTGAAGACTCGGTTGTCAAGTGGCGATCTGTTAGTGCAGTAAATCAGTCAGATGACCAAGCTGCAATTCGTCTCTCGAGGCTTAACATTCTGGTGGCCATAGTTACGATTAGTAGAATCTTAGCTTTAATAGAAATGATTCTGCTTCAGTAATATGGGAATTTAATAGTAATATGCTTTGTCTGGGTGGAGGGGTAAATATATGGGAACGCCCTCCAAACGACTTGAAGAAAAATGCATTTATCCTGAAGAATATAAGCTTGGCCAGAGACACCTGATCTCCAGAGCTATGCTACATCATGTAGGTTATCTGTCCTGGAAGAGGCAAAACTTATCCCCAGAGACCTGAAAGAATATGTTGGCTTTGCTATTTTGTTATTAATACAGGACTCAAGTTACCTGCATGGGAGCTAGGTCACATTTAGCGAGCTGGGGCAGCAGTTGCCTTAGAGCTTTGCGCTGTTTTCTGTCTGAGAAGGGGAGAGGCTGCCTCAAATTCTCCAGGAACAGCAGGTTCACAGGAAAAACCGATGGGGAGCTGCAGAGAAAGCTCCGATGGCTGCCCTACAGGGTCAGGCTGGTGTGAGGACCAGCCTGTTGGTGTGGTCCATGCTCTCCTCGGTGGGGTTTGGCTCCTTGCTGGTGTGTGCCCAGGGCTGGGAACACCAGCAAAGCCTCTCGGTAGGTAGGTGCCCTTGGTGCTTCTTAAAACTGCCCACCGGCCTCCGGCACGCACGACCTGGGGTGCTGCTCTCACTCCCTTAAAGCTTGCAACGGCATTTTTTCCCTGTGTAATTCATTGTGCTGATTGCTGGTTCCCTTCATCGCAAAGGTGCTATCATTTCTAATATTTTAAAAAACTTTGTCAGGCCTTCTTTTGTTTGCTGGTGGCTCAGGCTGACTGAAAAAAACCCCAAACCTATAAAACGTGGTGAAGTGAAAAATGCACCAAAATTTCCCTTCGGTGCTCTGGCCAAATCTATCTTATGGGAGTTGCTGCTCTAGCCTGCTCTGTGCTGGAGAGCCATATTTCTCGTCTTCACTTGTGCTGCAAAATTGTGCTTCCTTTAACGCTGAGGCCAAACACATCCCGAGAAAAAACTGCTTGGTTTGCCAAACGTGCAGCTGATGACACGTGTATTTATGCTCCCTGGCAAACTAAGTTAAACAAACAGGGACTAAGTTGGGCAAATGTTATAGGAGGTAATACTTCATTATAACTCGACTATGAGCAGCTTATTCTCCTTTCCAATTATGGCATCCCTGTGCATCACTCTCCCAAGAGAGGAGTATTCCGGGGAAAAGAAATTATGGCATATAAAGTCTTGAAAGCACAGCAACTGTACAGGAGGGGACAGTAGCTGAGATGAAGGGTCTGAGCACACGTACATCTGTCTCATGTTGTTAAAAGCGTGGTTGTTTCTACCTCAGATACTAAACTGTTAAATTAATTCCTGAAAACGCAGTCACTCGGTTCTCAGTGTGCCCGAATTCAAGCCGCGTTTCAGTAACATCAGGCTCTGTGCAAATAAACGGTAGGTTTCAATTGTCTGCTGCTAATTATCGCCCAAATTTGATTTGCACGCTCTTCAAAGGGACTCATATCTTTCCATTTAGTTATTTGTTTCAGTGCGATGAATCTTTAATTCAAACCAAACGTGGGTCAGTTTCCAACTGGCAAAAAGAAATGCGAGGAATGTGTTTATCTGCGGTCATATCAGTGTCTCTCCCTGGTTTTATATATGTGTGATTCACGGCCTCAGTGGGGAGGTGAATTTGTGTCGATCCGTGAATTGGCTTTGCCCGTTTGGCAAGTTTGTAAAGGGTTTGGTCAGTTGTAGAAGGGCTTAGATAATTGTGCCTAATGGGATGGTTCTGGTGGGCTGTAGAATAAGGAGTGCAAGTCCTGAAGTTACACAGGAACAGAAAAATCGTGTTAGACTTCAGTTCACATCCTGCCTATAAAAAGATAGGTGTGCGAGGATGAAATGGAGAGATGGGGTAGCACAATCTTGACTCTTTCCTACTGCATTGAATCTAAACTGAAGAATGCGTGTATTATATTTTACGCGAGTTCCTTGGTTGTCACTGTGACCCTCTGCCATGTGCACAGCCATAAAACTTCAGTCACAGAACTGAAGGAATCCTGGACATTTTTCTTTTAAAAATAAACAGCACCAAATGCAAGCACGAGGGCTTATAGCAACAATAAAATTTCATTGTAATAAATACCACATGCGATCACGATTTATGAAGCAGACAATAAAGACTAATTTAAAAAGAGAAATCCTTCTATTCTCTTTCATGTGGCTAAAGGCAGCATCATTTCTGGCTGTCTTTACTGGAGATTTATTCAAAGATTTAACACCCCCTTCTGTTTTTCTTCTCCTGGAAGCTCGGAGGAGGATGCTTTATTAACTTGCTAGTTTTTAGATTCACGCTGACCTGTGTTTTCTTGTGACGTGGAGGTAGTTGGTAGGAGTTTTGGGTTTTTTTTCTTTAAAGGACACTTTCAAGATACTTCTGTGGTATAATGTGGCATTTCCTGCATTTATTTATTTTTTTTCTAGTGACTGGAGTAAATGGACCTTATTTTAGATAAGTCCATGAATACTGAAAAACCCCTCTTCAAATTCTGTATGTTGTCTTTTGATACTTTCAAGATAGGTTAGTTAAGGTCTCAGCAAAAGAAGAACCTGTTTTGGTTTGGTGCCTGAACAGTCAGCTAAGTCTGAACTGGTCACCTAATCTAAAAACGTTTGCTGCTGTCAGTGGAGGAAGGATTTCAACTTTATGGCAAGTATTTCCTACACCTCACTGTTTTGGTCTTCTGTCAGTCACAAAATCAGGGTCCTTCTGAAGTGGAGCTGTAATTACAAAATGCACATCATGTGCATGTTTACTGTGGCTGTATCTATAAGGTGCATCTCAACAAGGTTTGATAGAGGGAATTCTTCTTTGCCAGATGGAAATTTTTCTGTTTCTCCGGATCAGTGTTTCTGGATTCCAGTACTCTGTGACTGGTTAATCTCCGTAGTATTTTTACAGTTTGTTTTCCATCCTGCCAAATCCAATCCAAATAGTTGTATGTTTTCTTCCTACAATGGAGATAGAGTATGCGCTGGTACAACTCGTACAGGATACAAGACACCTTAGGATGTATAGGATAGAAGTTTTATGGTTGGATTGTCTCAACATTTGTTGACAAAGACGAAGTATCTTAGTTATTTAACGGAGACACAGGTAATAACAAGCTTAGGAGCAAGTACTTGCCTGTTGTGATAGGAGTGGGATAAATCTTAAGGTGGGGACGTTCAGATTCATAGATGTATTTCATGTAAATTCCGTGGGTGTTTTGTAAGCTTTGGTTGTGATGTATGCAGGCACCTCTTCTTTCCTAATATCTGTGGGTATTCTGCTCAGGTGGTGAACAGCAACATGAGAAAGACTGCCTTTTTATGTGCTCAGGGCCTTCAGATAATATCTGAAATTATTTGTCCCTATTAGAGTGCAGCCCTAAGGGAACGGTCACCTCTGTGCAGAGATTTTGAGCGTGGATGGTGGTGGGTTCTATTAAGTTCTTCAGTGGTTTAGCCGTAATCTTCATAGTAGTTGGATCTCACTTTAGTAAAACCTGAGCATTCACCTTTTGAAGGAGCTTCTGTCTGCAGGGTATCTGCCTGGAGCAGTGTTTAAACCATACCGAGCGTTGTACCATTGCCAAAATATCTTGGCTTCATGCCGTTTTGTGGGAGCGCCTCTGTTCCCATTCTCGTTCCACCAAAGACTCTGAGTTGAGACTCTGGGAACTTGTGAATGTGGTGTTGAAATCACCACTTCTGAGTGAACATGCGGGCTTTCTTTTGAGCCGTTGCATAGCAATAACTGGTATCCTTCAGGATTTGCATTGCACACGCTTGTTTCACAGTTCTCTGTAGTTGAGAATTTCTCTTTGAAATTTCAGAGAAAATCAGGGCTTGAAGGTGGGCTCCAACTCGTATACCTTCCCAGGTGAGGGAAAGATATGGGAGAACCCCCTAATCACACAATTTTCTAACTTTCAGATCATCTTGTTGTGTATCTGGCTCCAAGTGCAACCATTTCTGTGGGAACGATTCCAAACTCTGGTCCTTCATTTCTCTTCCTTCCAAAAGGAGGAGAGCGATCAGAAGTTCTCTTCTAGCTAAGTAGTGTAGAGTAAATGGATTTTAAAGTAAAGATACATTTTTGAAGATATGTTTACTTTAAAATTCTTTTGCTTCAGAAACAAGTAAGTTTCTTTTTTTCTTCAAGGTACCAGCCTGCTTGAATTTTCCTTAATGCTTGCTGTTCATAATATCATGCAGGAGAAACTTTTCCACTCTAATCTTTCACTCATTCTTCCTGTCCAGTCTGTCTCCCTAGGTAGCTTCTGTGACCCCTTTCTCTTAGAAAGCTTTTTAACTGCAAGGGTCTCTTGATGTCTAGTTTTTTAGCCAGTGTTGTTACTTTAGCCACGAGCCTTATGCTGTTGACTCACCAGTTAATGAAGAAGATACTTAACTGCAAACACCCTGACGCATTCTTGTTAATTCAACACACAGCCTCCTATTTAGATCAGTTCAATCATAGAGGAAATTCTTATAATTTTCCAGACTGGAAAAGAAACTAAAATAATACTTTGCTTCGTGTATCTGGTGACTTTACTTCACTGACTAGTTCGGTCTAGAATAATTTGCATCCGGACTGCATATTATTGCTCATAAATTGGTATTACAGACAGTCTGTGTGTGCCAAAGCTTGTGTCCCCAACTTGGTCCTGAATGTTTGTACTTGGACTATGCGAGACTCAAGTTGTCTTTACGTATGTAGGAGTCTATTCCACAGTATTTGTTTATTTCTGCGTTTGGTCCAGCAAGTCCGTTAGAGCAAAGTGAAGTATTACTTTAGATTCTTTTCCAGTCCTACAGTAATTTGAATTGTTTGCGTAATCGCAGTAAGAAAGCAAGTATCAAAAGAAGAAATGTGGAGAAAATCAGCTCAACTGTGTATGATTTTAATAAGTTTTAAAAAAATACTACTTGGTACAGCTTAGTCCTGAATTGATATAATGGGGAGAAATTAACTGACCTCCAGAAACCTTCAGTGGGGCATGGCAGAAATAAGCTCCGTGGAAAACAAAGACACTTCATCCACTAAAATTTCTCCAGTATATCCTAGCTAATCTTTACACCTGAGGAGTTTTGGGGCTGATGTGACCCCACACGCTGCTTTCACACCTAGGTAACTATTAATTTCATCAGGGTGAGGTCAGGAAGTTCTCAAAGCACAGAGCAGGTCCACTTCCGAACTTTTATAAGGGATCCAAGTTTAGTGGTGCCCAGGGCATAAAAACATTTTGAGGAAAGTCTTTGACAAAATATACTTGTCTTTTCCCATCTGTGTTGCTATTAAGAAAAATGGGCCTTTTCTGTCTGGCGGAGAAACCTTGTCACGGTTATCCATGCCTTTGACACCTTGAGGCTGTGTAACGTTATCACTGTGCACTCCATGAGGGGCTGCGTGTTGAGACCCTTAGAAACTGGAGCTGGCGCACGACGCGGAGCTTCGTACCAAGAACACTTTAGATCAGCTCTGCTAGTTGTTAATAAGTTCCTGGGCAGAATTCAAGGTGTTAGTTTGAACCTATAAAGCCCCACATGGTTACCCAGGAGACTGCTTCCCTTCCTGCAGCACAGCACTTGTAATGGGGATCAGCCAGAGACGCTTGACCTGGGCTTTGGAATTCACTTCCCAAACCCAGCCACCTGGGCTGGGGCCTGACAGAAATTAGTGTGTAAGAGCTGTAAGCTCAGCTTGTCTGCCTGGTGACCTGGTAGGGGATGGTGCGAGTTCTGGGGGTTTGCTTTATGCTGGGGATGGTGTGTAATGTTACCTACTGGTGGTAGGTAACTGGTGGTTTTGTTTGTTTGTATGTTTTTTTCTTTGTACTGGAAAAAACTGTGTGATTTTTGAAATGATACCATAGCTACAGTTTATACCTGCAGTCATGCGGCTGGAACCGAGGCATCGCCAACTGCATTTTAATTAAATACATTTCTGATTCCGTTGAAATCAGTGGGAATATACCACTCATTCCTGGTACTAGGATTTATTCTGCTGAGCAAAACATTTGGGATCAGATTAGAATCTATAAAGAAGTTCTATGTAAAGACAGATGAGATCAGGAAACGCTGATAACAGGACTTCTCTTTAAGACTGAGATCAGTGGCGCACCATTATAGAGCAGAAATACCAGCTGGAGAAAACAAAGCAAAGACAAGCAATAGTACAAGGGGAGGCAAAATCCGTGTTGATGTTTATCATGCAATCTATTTTATTCTCAGCTTATTAAACAAGGTGCAGAAGAGGGAAAGCTGCAAAAGCATGGGATGTGCTTGACCTTGATTTCTGATGGAGAGAGACAGGATGTGCAGTTACGGTTCTGCAGTGCAGAGCACACAACTTGCAAGCTGAGCTGACTCTTGCTCGGTGCAGATTGTATGAGGTGCTGTGATGTGATCTCACAGGGCGCATCAAGGAAATTAAAGCGTGGATATGGAATATTTGGGCATCTAAGTAATTTTGCGCAGCTGGGCTGTGCCCTTTATGGGGTTTGTAATAGTGTAGTCCATAAACCGGATGAAATGACGACAAATTCATTTGTCGTGTTTAGCAATAGAAATAATAATACAAATAATAGCACATAGCTGATTTAAATGGGAAACCTAGGAGAAGTCCAGTGACTTGAAGAGAGAAAGATCTGTTGCTTCTCTGTTTGTTTCACCTGGAACTGTCAGCAGAGGGGAGGATAAGGCATTAGAAAGCTGAGTATATATTTAAATCCCAAGGCTGGAGTATTTTAGTCACCAGTGACTTATCCCTAATATAGTTTGGCTAAAGACCAAAGTTTCTATCTGATAAGACAGGATGTAAAACTGTGAGTAATCCATCCACCAAACAACACAAGCCAGATTTTTCTGAGTTTGCATGTCTGAACAGTTTGTCCCTGCATTTTTATTCCCATTTGTTCAGACAGATCCCAAATTCAGGTGTTGCACTATGTGGTCATCCAGAGGAGAGTGGCACTGGAACCCCAGTGGACTCCACAGACCCCTGAAAGTGCCAGCTCCCAGTGCAGCACATTCCTTCATAGAGAAAGTGTCAGATGCTTGATCAGCCCAAACTTTGTCTTTTTCTGCTTTCAGCCCCCCAGCTATGGGGATGTAGCTGTTTTAGGCTACCTGGAAAACTGCCTCTCCTTCTTAAAGCCTTTACGTACTCACACAGTGGACAAACCCCACACGTCTGTCGTGACAAAGGGCTTTTCTTCAGAGGTAGAGCCATCCCTATCTACTCATGATATTTCTGAACTGTGTGTTCATTGCCAGTAAAGAACTTTTTTTTTTTTTTTTTTTCCCTAGGAAAACTGTGTCCCAGCTCTAACAAGTTTATTTGTTAAGTCTGATTGACATATGATGGGACAAAGTTAGACTGACAGTGAGTGTTACATTGATGTGAAATTTTACACCATATCTGGACATAGTATATACGTGGTTTATGATCCAGCTGGGCATGCTTGTTAGTTATTGTTGAGGTCAATCGAAGTGTAATTGTAACACAGGGAAAGACGGTCCCAGGGCTACAAAGATTTGTTTCCAACAGCTGCTATTCATTACTCATTAAACTCTGCCTTCTGTTTTTGAAATTAATAACCCTTGGCCTTCTAACAAGGCATCAGCCTTTAAGAATATAGATTTAAAAATCAAAGATGCACTAGTTTCATCCCCAGACAAGTGAGAGCACAAAGCGCTTTAGCTAGTAATAGTAGTTGGCTGCAGAACTTGGTATTTCTGCTTGTGGAAAACCAGATGTGAGTTAATTAACCTGAAATTTACAGGCTCTGTATGCTGGATGTGAGAGAACTGACTGGTGTACAATAAAACCCGAACTTACGGAAGACAGGGGGAACGCTCAAAACTTCAGTTAAATAAAATTTCATAAAAATTAAGGCAAAGTACAGTATCACAATTCTACAATGGGGGAATATCAGATTAAACAGAGTTTATTCAAATTGGCACTTGCACCTCCATTTAATTAGCGATTTTCCAACATCCTTTTGTCGTTTTTTGTTGGAAGTGTAGCACAGGCTTTGCCTCAGGATGATGGTGGCAGGCGGCACGTGATGTTTCTGTCCCATGAATCCCATTCCTGTGTCCCCGTGAATGTTGTCCCCACCGAGATGGCACGCGGGAAAGGTCTCACAACAGCTTTGGAGCATGGCTGGGGACAGAGACTGCTTCACTGCTGAGTGCTACCTCTGCTGTCCTGCCAAGCTCGTGTGCATTTTCCTTTGTCGCTGCTGAAGAGCAGCTGCAGCGGGACCTGTAAATGGTGGATGCAGTCCTACTGAGCTTATTTGACAAACAGTGTTGTTTTGGGAGTGCTTTCTGTAGCTGGGTGAGAGATGTGGTTTTTGATTCCATGAACCACAGAAAGAAAATAGCGATATTTGTGAGTGATTTGTTTGAATGAAAGCTGTAATTTTTCAGTTGCGATATTAGTTGTCTTGTCCACTGCAAATTTCTAAACTCTGCAGCAGTTAGTGACCACTGCTTCAACTGGTCTCACAACAAAGCAGTCAAATGTATAGCTATCAGTGATTTTACGGGATTAAATAAAAAAAAACGTTGTGCAATTAGCTGCAAGGAAACTTTGTGACAGGCCTGTACCAACATATCTATGCATTTGCAAAGAAAAAGTTTAAAATATTTACTTCTTTCAGTGGAAATATTTCAGCCTCTCTGCAGCGTGAGTTCCAGTGCAGGATCCAGCACTCTAAACACAATCTAATGAGGAAGATGTTCTCTTTGAATTCTACCCTGCCAAACGTCCACCGGAACAGACAAAAACTTTCCAGAGTTCACAACTAGACAGCACCATCTTTGTTGAGATATCTACTGTTGTGAGAGACCCACGTGCTTGAAGAACAGAGCCCTTCCACTGCAGCATCCTCCCTATGCATTGGTGGTGGGTGACTGCGGTGGAACTCATTACTCTCTGAGATGTCCTGCCTTCCTGATGGGGCGGGCACTGGCACTGAGCAGTGGAGTTTTAAATTCTTTGTACAGGAACAGGTCCTATGTCTCTTTCTTCAAAACATTGGACTATTCTGTACTGGCATGAAATAAACTCACCACACTTCCAGTTCCCCTCCAATGGTTTTTACAAGTTTTAATAAACGTCAATAGCGAGCACCTCAAATTGTGCTTGTTTCTTCTTGAGTTTTACGTCAAAGTCTGCGGAAAACTTACTTCAGTTGACTTCAGAGGACACTGGGGCCAGCCCGGTCTGGTCCAGGCACATTTCCTGCATTTCATCACTTTGTCACCACAAAGGGCTAACGCACTGTGCCTTAAATATGTGCAGGATATTGTTCTGAGCCTGGGCGTCTCAGTGCAGGCCATCTATGGGAAATACGATTACACTCACTGTGATGCATGATCATAAGACCAGTAACTATGGTGGTGTATCATAAAGTTAATTAAAATTTGTCTGAGAGTGTTAATGCAGTCATCTCTCTACTCTCTGAATCAGTCTCTCATACCCTTTTCTTTCCAGTGTAAATTCCACTGCTTATTCACGTGGGGTACTTTAAACCATCACTAAACGTTACATTCATGACACGTTTCTAAGCAAACATTGGGATATCCATTGCACATGAGCATGTTTCCTCAGCTCTGCTGGCCTTGTTGGGCAGCTTATCTACTGTTCTCCCTAAGTCTGACCTTTCACGTTTTGTTACTTTAAAAGCGCTAGAAAACCTACTATCTACTCAATTTCCTTGTAGCTTGGGGGTAAGGTTAAAATATCATGTAGCTACCGTATGTTTGACATTATACAGCCACAACTGATAAGCAAATATTTTCTTTTTAAATATGCAGTACATTTTGCAAGAGTACGTAACAAGCATTCTCATTCCTATTCTTTGTCCTGGAGAAGGCCTAGTGGTGTTAAATATGAAAAGTTGCCAGTGGTGTTTATCTTACTAAATCAGTTCACGTCAATTGGTTCTGCCTACCCCATATTTCAAAGTGAAATTATGGAGAAAGGTCATATAGACTGCCCTTCTCTTCATTTCTTGGCTTAAGGGTGTCCTGTTTGTAATTAAGGAACAATTTCTTTTGTAATGGTAGTCAAGGAATTTGTCTTTCTTTTCTCTTTTTTTTTCACTTAATATTTGGAAAGGTATGTGGAAGCCAGAGAACAGTTAATGCAGTTGGAAAATTTGTCACTACAGAGGTAATTTGTTTTATTTGAGAAAAATTTGAAACAGCTTCTGTATTGTGTATTCAAATTCAAATCCATACGCTATCACCAGTGAATTTGGAGGTAAGGGGCTGAATGCGAAGGTTTTGATTGCAAGGCCATCTGGCATTACTATGAAAAACGTTCTTGAACGCTTAAAAGAAAGCTAAACCACATTGCTCAGTAGGTGCTGACTCCAATGAAATTGAACCATCTTGGTGCAGGTTTGTTGTCTGACTGTGTAGAGAGACTGTGGGAAAATCAGCTATTTCTATACTGATGAAGTGACTGTGGCTGAGAATCATGATTTAAAGGGGAAAAAATGTGAAATGTTATGTCTGGCATGTTGAAGCAAAATATTTTAAAATTGTAACTTCTTTTTTTCTTCTTGTAAGATGTACCTTTTTAGAAGACCAGAAAAAGATAATGAGTGTATCGTTGCTCCAGTCTGGTCCTAGAGAGACAGACACTGAAGAAAGATAAAGTCTGTTTGCCATCACGGAATGGTCTGAAAGAATTTGGGCAGTACAGAGAAATATGTTTCTAGAGAATATGGAGACTGGTGTTACTTGGGCCCATCTCCTGAAGTCTGAGTTTTTAGATTTCTGTGAAACTCGATTTCTTTGCCTGCTTCTCTTAAAGTCCGTGTGCTGTGTTTGCTTACATGCTTCACTGCTTGGATGGAACCGAAGGGATTAGCAATGGGATGTAAGGGCTTTTCTATCTAGGTCAGATTGGGTTTAGCACTGACTGAAAATGACACCGGTCGTTTAGTATTCTGGATCAAATGTACAGTGGCCAGATTCATAGCAGTCTGGGTCACCTGAGGTCATAGTGCAGCTAAAGTTGAGAAAACAAAGCCAAAGCTGAAGCAGCATTTTAGACTGCTAAGCAGGGAAGAACAGCACCGACTGTTCCCACACAAGGTTTCATTCGCACGTATTTCCTCTTCGTTTTTGAGGCCGAACGCTTTATTTCTAGATGCCACATGTAATGTGTTTACGAGCTAGGAAAGCATGCATCAGGCCAGGCATAAGTCTGAGGAGTTGTTTTTTAGTTTGAATTCTCGAGTCTGAATTGCTTTGTCACTACTCTGAATCAAGGGTCCGTTTCTGAGGCTGTAGGCAGGTTCAGAAGGTCCTCCTTTTTTTGAGGGGGAGCAGATATTTTTTATCTTTTCACTTTGTACAAGATCTTTTTTCAAAGTAAAAAAATTTATTAGGAATGAAAAGTCTAAATATCCCATTTCAAAAATGTAGATGTAGAGAGCCTTGATAGCTTCAAATTGCTTTCTTTCACCTTTAACTCAGTGGACTCATTTCCACAGGCAGTGCCAGTTTTGGTGAGCCAGGTGTCAAGCAGGTTCCCTGGGCTTCCCACCATACGATGCTGGAGCTCCTGCCACGGACATGGTCTCTCATCTGCCTGTCGGGCTGTGATGGGAGCACACAGTTGGTCAAGAAAAGAAAGGGAAGATGGAGTCAATGACACGTTAATATTCCCAGTGAGTGTTTCTACCCTTCCCATTCCTTTGCTCAGCAGAGAAAGGAAAAAGGAACCAGTTTCTGCTTTGGCACCAAGGACCTGCGTGCGTGGCAGTCCAGTAGCTTGTGAAAGGCAAATGCCGTTTGCCCTGGTCTCCTTATCGCCAAGCTGGGTGACTTGCATCACACGTGTGGGAGGAGGTTCAAGCTGTAATGCACTAGGTGACAGCAAACAACCAAAAATCAAAAGAACAGGGATTTAAATTTTGTTATCTGACTTCTATGTACCAGGCTAGGTGTATCCACCATGCTTGTTGCTGTAGTATCCAAGAACTGCAACTCATTTCTTGTTTGAAACAACAGAGCCCAGGTTCAGGGCCTTCATTTTGTATTGGCAAAGTATTGGTTCAGCCTTGCAAAAATTAGGGTCCTAAGATTTATAAATTCGGAGAAGTAGGGGCCTTCTTTGTCACTGAGATCTTTTTCGTGTCATGGGACAATGAGCTTCAGTGGCTTTGCAGTTGCAGATGCGCTGAGCTGTGTTGGTGGAATGTTTCCTGTCTTGGGCAGACGAGATGTCATAAATCTTTATTCTCTCTGTGATAAATTGGGTGTTAATGAAGATAGAACTTGCTTTGATATGAAACCAGGTTAAAAGATTAATTCTTCTGATGAGACAAACCAGAGATGGTGAAAATAGCAAATTAGGATGCAGGGGAAATTATGGATCGTGAGTAGGAATTTTTGTGTGGACAATGACCAATTCTGTATAGCTATACTTGAATATTTTTAACATTTGAGTTAAGATCTAAGGGGTGCATTTACAACCTACTGGTACCAATAATTACTGAAGAATTTGGTGCTGACTTTTGAGCACAAGATGGATTTCACTATAAGCACACCTCCTCCATTCCCATGAAACACAGCCTGTCTTCATTCGTATAATCCGTCTTGCCTTATTCCACAAAAAGGATCTGCAAATGAGTAACTAAAAGGTAGAAGGGTTGATTCACCCAAAATGCTGTCTGCAGCGTTCACTTTGATGCTCTCACCAGTCTCACGTGCAGCGTGTCAAGAGATGAGCCCTCATGTTAGTTGATTGGTACGTCCTCGGTTTGACTCACCGCTGCGTTATTCCAGTGTTGGATTGATGTAACACCATGGGAGTGACCTCCAAGCTTCTTACGGCTGTGTCTCATCAAGGCATTTATTAAGCATCCAGTCATCATACTAACTGAGAGTGGCTTTCGGTTCTGTGCAAAAGGCTGGCAACTCTGACAAGGGTGGAGTGTGCGTTGCCATTGTACATCCACTACATCTTTAGGACCAAATCCTTCAGAGCCTGGTGGTATACAGAAAATCTCTTGATACCTGCAGATTGGTCCCATATGTCCTGGCATAAAGCACACTGAAATAACTAGGGACTTTACTACAGGCTGAAAAGTCACCTTCAATAACAATTATTCCCTTTTTATAGCTCACCTTCAGTCACGATCAGGCTGCACATTTTTGTGTTGCTTTCATTTCTCTCACTGATATTGGATGTTTTAAGGAGGTAAGCCCTGGCCTCATTTATCATTCTGTCAAATGCTGAACATCAGACCTGTACTTGAATTATCAGTTGCATGTGGGTTATGTTACCTGTCTCTGCTCTGATCTGTTTCTGTTTTCCATACGATACAGCTGGTGTAGGGTTTTTTATCATACAAAAGCTATAACCTAGAAGAACCAACATTAATTTCCTCTGGAGCCTTATGAAAAGTATCAAGGGTGCGCCTGACTTGTGGTGACAGAGCTTTTCAGCATACTCTGAGAAAGAACTGCTTCTGGGCACACGTGGCAGCCAGATATAACTTACATGCACAGAGGCATACATATAGTACTAGTTCATTAACTTTCCCTTCACGAATTTCCTAAGCAGATACTTTACTAGCACTTTTAATGTACCGTCACATGTCTGGGGTCAGATACTAGTAATGCCCAGCTGCAGATCAGGCTGAGTTTCCGTAAGACCTCAAACAATAGTGATTGGGTAAAAGCTTAATACCTTTGGAGTCTTAGAAACCCTCTGTCTCTTACATACGTCAGGCATTCACAAAAGGGAAGACAGAATAAATTAGTCAATGTAAAATGTATCCGGAAGCCTAAGATAATCCTATAATTCCCAGTATTATCCCTAATAACGTGACCCTAGAGCCAATGATGAAATGGAGCAACAAGGTCATTGCATGCCAGGGTTCAGATAAGATCTTCTGTGGATTCTTTCCTGCAAGATCTAACCAAAGAAGTTGAAAGTAATCTGGAAAAACTCTTGAAAGTGGTTTTAGTCTGAAGGGATCAGGAGCCTACAGATGAATATGATGTTCCTCAGTCTCCCTGAAAATGAAAGCTTTGCTGAGACAACCTCAAATCACTGCAAAGAAATCATTGTAATTCAGGAACCTGGGGTCTGTTTTATCGATTCCCAGACACAATGCAGCAGATACTGAGTATGACTAAGAAGTGGTGCAAGGGGACTTTAAATGGACCCTGGATGGGCAGCTGAGTGAAAAAGCTTCTGGAAGGGACGTGCATCTGGGCTAGGTTTCTGGGAAAAGGAGAACAGCTTTTTGGTGTTACGTTTATCTTCCTCCCAGAGCTGCAGCAAAGGCGGTGACAGTGCGAGGTGGCTCTCTGGGAAGGGATCACAGCCGTGCAGCGGTCCTCGGCTGGAACGCTTGCACCCTGGCCCGATGAGCCACCTGCTTGTGACTCCCACGTCCTCTGGCCTGTGTGGCACCAGCTCTGCAGCGGAGGCCTTTTCATGGCTGCAGTGGTTTTTTTTTTGTTTTGTGGGGGACAGGTACCATCAGCAGGAGCTGACAGATGAAAAGGGAGTGGGGGAGGTGGTCGATGCGAAGGCTCAGCTGATGTTCAGCTGCTCCTCTGCCCACAGCTGCGTGTGGAGGAGGTGGGCCCTTGTGGCCCTCTGGTTTTTGGGATCCTGGGGTGATTTGGTTTTTTGGTTTTCTCTTTGCAGACAAAAGACAGGTACCAGTAGGATGAAACTGACGCCAAAGTATCTGATTATAAATTAGTGGTGCTGGTGACATCTGGGGCTTAGTACCATATAGTCATCCTTGAAACCACTCCCTGTTTGTTCTTTCCGTAGGATCCTAGGAGAAAGGGTAAGCAAGAATTTCTTGTTCCCATTGGAGTAGACTATGCATGCAGGAGGACTTTCTATTATTTTCTCTGGAAAGGGACTGTGGTCGGGACATATGGTCTTTTAATTTGGAAAAATCTTATATTTTCCAGGGTGGTTGCCATAAGTCAGGGAGAGTTTGGGCTCACGGCAAAGTTGGGTGGATAGAAAAGCTGTTTTTTGTTTGGTTTTTAAATTTTATTTAATTTCTCCAGTTTGGGCTCGGACACACAATGTTTCACTCTGTTGTTTGAGATTTTGCCACTAAAACCTTGGGAAGAAAGGAAACTTCTTCCCCGTTGCAAGGCTGGTATTGTTTGGGACACCCTGCTGGGCTTCTGAAGAGAAGTGATGACAGACACCCTGTGACAGACGTGAAAACCAGCTCTGGAATCTGAACAGCAAATCAAGCATGTGAGCAAAATCTATGCTGACTTGTGTGCGTCTTCGTCGTCGCCTGCAAGTTTCGAAACAGGCTGTGTAAGTGTAGCACTTTAAATGCTTCTTGAGAGTATTGGCTGCTTTGAATAACTGAAGAGAAATGTGAAAGATAACTTCCAGCTATGAAATGTATAATAGTGGAGTTTCTGGAGAAACAATGCAATGTAGGGATATGGAGATCTGGGCTGTAAAAGCCTGTAAGCCAGATAAACCACCAGGGATTCGCTTTTACCATAGTGAGAAGACTCCCAGCCCTAAGTATGGATGTGAGGCGTCTACAACCAGTCAGAAAGAGCTGAGCCCCTTAGACAATTACAGTTAGATCGTTAAAGTTAAATGCCTGGCTGTATCATTAACTTTATATTATAATAATAAAAGGGTGGTGAGAACTTCCAGTAAAAGAGTCAGATGATGTGCTATTCCCAACCTGTGGTTCCTACAGATTTTGGGCAGAGCACAGTTCCCACGTGAACGGATCTGGTTTCAAAATCACCACTATGAAATAAGCACAAGTGTCCCAGGCGAGTGAGCTCTAGTCCAGTTTGGTTTGACAGCAGAAAGTGATTCCTGCATGTAAACGTTTCCAGTGCTGCGGGACCCGAGGGGACGTGTGCTCTAAGCTCACCTCGCCTCACCTGAGAGCAAAAGGATGGAGATGGAAGAGTAGCTACATTCATAGCAACGGAAGAGTGGGAGCAGAGAGACAGCCTAGGTCTAACGCGGTTAACTCAGGCTTGGTTAATCAAGGGCTGTTTGGCGTTAGAGAGTCAGTCTTGAGGCAGGGAGGGCAGCAGTAGCAGCTTTCACTACCCATAGCGAAGTGAGCTGTGTCTGCTGCATCTATCCATACTGAAAGAAGAGGAACCTTAGACTAGTATACCTCATCAGATCAACAGCAAAAATGGTCACTTAACACACCTGAAGATGCTTGTCAGAATCTTTATTTTTCTGTTTTCCTGTTGATAACCAGATGTACTTGCATACCTACAAGTTCTACAGGGGTTAATTCATTGGGACTACCTTGGGGATAAAAATATTTGGAAACACTGGAATTCCTGTTTCTTGAAGTGTGAGTGGATGTTATCTGTTCATGTCTGACCATGTCTTTGATATCTTTGGATGGAAGGGGATGGTGACGCCCCAAGCTGTTTCACGCCAGCCATATATCACCGTTCTGGCACCAGTCCTCCTTTGACATCTGACCTGAGTACTATCAGTTGCAGTACATTCAATTGCCTACAAAAGCCAGCTTTTTGCTCTAGGGAATATAATTTCCTGTAGCTCCTGGCAGACCCAAGGGGCCAGAGAACTCACTGGGCCGGGCTCTCCCCTCCAAACGGTCTGAAATGCCTGTTCCCACTGTGGAAGAGGCCCTCTTTGCTCACACATAGCTTGCACCTTTGAGGGCAGCCCAGCCCTGCGCAGGGGGCAGGATGGATAGCATTCACTGAATGAGTGAACAGTTATTCAGTGTCTCACTTTATTATTCCATGTTTTTTGTTAGCTATTCTGGGTCATGTATGTTTCCAAAGTATCCTTTATATATAAAGCACTCTCTTTGCATGGACTTCTCTACTGTGCTGATAGCAAAGTTATCTGAGACTTTCATATCAATGCACTCATTTTCACTCTGCCCCTGTGAGGTGAGGAAATGGCCCAAACCAGTTGTAGAGGGGATTAAGACTGCAACAGGGATGTTGAAACTCTCTGAGAATTCCAGCTGGTTTTGTGAGAGATTAGCACTCTAGACAAATCTGGTTCAGACGCTTACCCCAAGGTGAGACTCCCAGAATGGGTGACCATCTGTGGGGAACTGTAAGTACCCAAGCTGCCAAGAGCCACCTGAAAGCATTGCCTGTTGGCAAGAGTAAACTTGAATTCCTGAGAGCAGCATTCGTGTGCTGCAGCCATGAAGACGGCTGTCCCTGTGTTCACTTTACACCTTCCAGTCTTCCCAGCAAAAAGGTAGAATAAGGAAGAAAGCAACAGCGATGTAAAGATCTGTGAATGGTAAATGTGCAGTTCATCTCTGTGGGTTTTGTTAAAATCTACCCCAGCAGTGTCAATGTTTAACAGGGATTTTATTCTGCCCCACTCTGATGATAATACAAGCTTTTTTCCCCTTGCTGTCTTCAGCTGGAACTTTATCAAAGCTACTGGCCAAATCCAGGTCATTTTATGCACCAAAACACTGAGTGCTCAAGTCGAGAGCCCTAATGCTCTGAATTTTTTTTATTTTGTTTTTAACGTATACTCTTTTCAGTGTGATTCCTGGGGAGCTTTGCACAAAACCCTTCTCACTAAACGTTCACGATACAGACTCCCATGTGATCAGTCAACAGGTCTGAACTGTTAGAGCCAAGCACAAGCCTGACTCACGTGAGGCAACATGCTCTCAGACTAAAGATGCCACACTCTTTCTGAAAATGTGGGGAGAGACTCCCTCAGAGCATGAGATTGTGAGAAAAAATCAGTACAGGAGATCCCATCCTCACAACGATAGCGGTAGCTGAAAGTTCATCTTGCCATTGGGCTCCCCAGTTAAATGCAAATAGAGGAGGGCTTGTGATTCCTGGCTGAGGTTTAATGGCATGCGAGAGTGGGGTATTTCTTTCAATCCGATCCTGACAATAACATGTACTAAGCCCTATTTGGCAAGGCTTGCAAAATAACCTCTGTCAGTTGATATCACCTCGGCCACTGGAATTTTTGCCCTACATTTTATAATTATCTATTCATTATATGGTTGATTTTTTTTTAAATTGCAGAATTATTCTTTTTTTGTTCATACTGAGGAATATAAAGACATAAGAAAAAACTTTGCTTTTTCTCCAGACACCATTATTTAATGCAAACAGCTTTGTCCTTCCGGGAACAACACACCCACCGAGGCCCAGTAACTGAGTTCTGGCTTTGCTTTTAAGCCATGTTTCATCTAAAGTTGGGAGGGAGCATACTTCTCTGCTCCTCTATAGCTAGAGCTCATAAAGAAGAAAGACCGAGCCTTTCTTGCTGGCAGAGTACTTCAGAAATGTAGGTTTTGAGGTTTATATTTTTAATATTACCATCCTGTGAAAGTAAATAGATAATTAGGACTTTTTTTTCACTGAGGAGGAAACGGCAAGGGAGGATGAGAGAGGGGTCCAGATCCCAGCCTGACAACAGCAGTCTCTTGAAAGCGGCACTGTGGTGGGCAGCTTCACTGTGGTGATTTGTTTGATCTATTATAAAATCCTCCATACCAGTGTGTAGCTACCACCCACTTATATTTATTATGCAGTTTTATTTTTGCTCGGTAATATTTTTCTTGTGTTTATTTTAAAAGGTCTACATTTTGTGGTGACAGTCTCCCATTTTCCAAATTAACTGCTAGCAGATGTTGCTGTGTGGTGTGAAGCACACACAGCAGCCGAAACTGCCAAGGTCTGGATACTGGCTTAGAAAAAAAAAAAAAAAAAATCTTTGTGTTATTCAAGCAAGTTTCAGGAGTGTCTATAAAGTGCTTATGTAGAATCTTATTCAGAAAATAAATTACTGTTGTTTTTATAGCTTTTAGATGGTTTTAGTGTTTGGAATTACTGCTGAAATTTAACAAGTCCGTACCGTGGTTTAAGAAATGAAATACCATTTGAGCGGTGTTATTTAGGAAAGGATTAGCTGCTGATACGTTATATATAGGCAAATGCAGGTAAGTTGTACTTGGAGCTGCAACTGCCTAGTGTTGTCCCTTATAAAATCCCTGCTACTGTCGCACACGTCTGCTAAACTTTAGCTACTGGAGCTAAAAGCTTCGGTGTCAGCAGTGTGCTTTGAGTAGGCTTTTTTTGAAACTATTGCTGAAAAAAGAGATTGAGAAATGGAGGTTTTTGCTTTTCCGTTTTCAAGAGGGTATTGCAATTTGGCCAGGGCGTTGTCCTGTTGCCACGGATGTGCTTTTTTGCTGCATTTGTGAAATCTTACCTGGTTTTGGACAAACCGTGCATTTCTGAGAAGCTGAGGTTGCATGTGTTGCAGAGTGACTTGCTCGGCAGGTACCTAACCTGTCGGGACCATTTATATATCGTGCTACAATTGCTCATCCAGATAATTAGGTAAGTTGTAAGCACTCACTGTTCTCCATGCCTGTCGTGAGCAGGACAAGAGAGGGAAAGAAAGGGTATTATAGTGCAGCGAGTAATTCACTGCCTAACTTGTTGCTGGAGTGCTCAGGAGGAAGCACGGCCGATGCAGCTGTGGCTCCATCACAGCAGGTTTTTACGATCTGTTTGTGCGAGTGTTTTTAGGAACAACGCAGGTACAGTTGGTTCTGCGTTAGAGCAGGGAGGTGAACTAGGAAACCTTTAATGTTTGCTTTTAATTCTACCATTCTCTGTGTGAGCCTTGCTCTGTAGCTAGCCTCCCTCAAAGAATTGGAAATTTACCCACGTTTGCCCTATTAGATACATTACTGTAGAAGAGTTGTCCACTAGATGTCACTGGTACTTCACTGAAATAATATTTTAAAAGCCTTTTCTGGTAGGTCTTTAAAGAGGTGATGTACAGGTGAGCATCATCACTGTGCTCGCACCCCTCTCAGCTCCGCTCCTGCGCTAAGGCTCGGGCCGCCTCTCCGCGGACATCCCGTGTCGGCCGGAGGAACGGAGCTGTCCCTGGGCTTGTGTGTGGTGGCTAATACCTCGCGCAAGTTTAGGATCAGAAAATTAGACCGTTATGCGCTATGGTTTTGAAGAGCCTGTGGATGGATGGGCACAGGAACGCTATGGGGATTAGTGTAGTGCAAGCACATTTAGGGTAAGTGCCTCTCTTGTCGTCGAAGTACTTCAATGGTGCTCTACTTGCTAGAACTGCTAAGGATTTTATTCTCTTATCTTCTAAACGCAACAGCTAGTTCTGCATTTTATTCTAAGATAAAACTCCATGCTGATAGGGAATATGTAGACTCTTTTATGCTTTTTCCTTCTTTAAAAAACCCCCGTACTGACATGTCCGGTAATCTCGTTAAAGAAGGGTTGTCACAAAGATGGCAGATAAACAGAAGCTGGTCTTCACCGGCGTTTTTAATGTATAAGTTGGACAAATTATATCTGCTTTATTTCACTTGACCTACTAGAGGTCCCTCCAGTTAAATCACCTGTAGTTGGCCTACAGTTGACCCTTTGTTGACTGACTTAATCATCTGCCTAGTTTTCAGTACAGGTTATGAGCATTCAGACTTAAATCGGTCCTTGAAAAGGTCCTGTCATTAGGCAGTAAGGCTCATACCTGATAATCTGCCCGTCACATAATATGAACACAGATGACAATCACTTACGTCTTTTATGTCATGATATAAGGCCAAAATTGCCTAAAATGAGGAAGAAAGCCATTATTTAATCAATGGAATTGCGTCAATTGAGTAAAATTTTTCTCGAGTGTAAACAAATGGAATGTCTTTGCGCTCTGTGAAAACAAGACTAAATTACTTGCAGATCTGGCAGATAGAAAAACATAGGAAGTCGACTTGTAGGCTGACACATTCAGGGTTCAGTGTAGGCATTTAAAATAATTATCCAGATTACAGTGAATTACTTAATATATTTTTTGCATCGTGTGTATGTGCTTTTATTTTTGAAACAATAAAAGCGATATTAGTCTTTTTTTTCAGTCATGTTTGATTATTTGAGAAATTCCTTAGGACAATGCAATATTATTACCAATAAATGTACTAGTTAAATAAGAAAATGTCAAAAAATGGTTTTAACTCTTGAAGGTGAGTTGAAGAGCAGTCATGAGTGTGTCCTGGGACAGAGAAGCTTCTGGTACATGTAGACGTAAGAGACTTGATGTGAGAGAATGATCTTTCATTTAAAAAAAAAAAAAGAAATCTAGGTTTCCTTCTTGTAGCCCCATATGTACATAAATAGCAGAACACAATAAAGAATTCAGCAATTTCTGGATTCATGTGTTCACCCAATTACCCAGTTTTTAGCATTATGAGCGTTCAGTATTTAGTGACTACCTCCTGAAGAGCAATCTATATGTGGAAAAAACAGAAGCTGTGTGGGCTATTGGGATGTCAGCCTGCAGGTATTTTGCATATCCTTAAGTTTTCCACAGGTCCAGTGGAAGAAAATGTGAGTGTGTTAAAGATGCATGTTTCTAATCTATAAATAACATAATTTCTTACTTGCTAAATTACATTTTGTTTGCACTTTCGTAAGTGGCCTAAAGCGACCAGCTGGAGTAAGATCAATCATGTGCTTGACCTGACACCTCTAGAATGATTTACCTGGTTCAGAAATGGGGATTGCTCCACAGAGAAGTTTGTAGGATGAAGCTGGTCTGGGAACCAGGTATTTAATTATTGTCTTTTTAAGCTCCTTTTGTGGCCTTTTGGAGATAATGTTGGATGATTGAAAGCAGCACTGTGGGAAAGGCATCTTGAATCTTGAATCGAGACTTCCAGGACAGCCCCCTTACTCAATGAATGCCCGAAGAACCAAGTTGAAAGACGTTTAATAATCTCAGCACTTCGTAGGACTTGTCCTTAATGCATGATAGCCGACAGGCTAAAGGTAGAGGGGTGGGAAAAATTTCAGCACCAAAGATCACATAAAAGCTATAGTAAATATGCGATGCGTTAGTCCTCAGCTTGCTGCTCTTTCAGTTGTCTAGAACTGTGGTTCTGCAGGGATTTTGAAGGAATAGGGTCCACAGCAGGGAAGGAGCTAGCAATCGAAAGAGTCTGCACCTCACTGCTGTGGCGTGCTCTTCCGCCACAGTCTGTGCCAGGCCTCTGGCTTGAGGAAACCGACTGCCCTGCTTTTATGCTAGCTGTGTGCAGAAGCCCCCGTCAGTGCAAGGGTGCAAGGCATGACTGTGGTCCGTGCA
The DNA here is from genome assembly GCA_013398225.1 of Steatornis caripensis. NCBI lineage: Eukaryota > Metazoa > Chordata > Aves > Caprimulgiformes > Steatornithidae > Steatornis > Steatornis caripensis. The sequence continues at coordinate 70,702 of VZSC01004601.1, forward strand.
AAGGCGAGACTGACTGCCTAGTGTCTTCGTCATTTGTCGAGTTACACCAGATGGAAGAGAGCATTTGAAAGATGCTGGGGTGCTGCACGTTTTCCCTGATAGCGATTAGGGAACAGCGGTCGTGATGGTGTTTTTTTCTCAGATTCATTTTCAGGAAGATAAAAGGAGAAAGAAATGGCATCTTGGTGGAGCTGGAGATCCGGAGTCACAGCTCTTGGTTCTGTCCTTGACCCTGCCAATACAGGGACTTCAAATTATGAAGCAAAGTTACAGAAAAAACAGGGGTTCCTTGCTCCCCCAAAGTGTTGGGTCTGGATTTCTGACAACACACAGAGAGCAAACCTGTCACCATGAAATGCCTACACATCTCCTCTTCACGTGCAATAGGAACTCTCATGCTCTCTCCCTGCGCCATGGAAGTTAGGCCTCTGCAGAGGGATGTGAATTTGAAACTCCTTTGGTTTATTTGAACATATGACATGTACAGCTCTCTCCCACGTCTCTCTTCACTACCAGCCCTAAAGTCACAATCTGGCTAAACACATGTCAGTGAGGTTGTTGCCACTGGGGTTCCTGTGTAGCCATTTATGCACAGGAGCTAGTGTTTCTGTATTTCCATGGAGGCAACTTTAACTGGACCAGATCTCAAACTCCACAGGTGGCCTCTTGCAATGGAGTGTATTTCCCATTTTATGGTGGTGGTGTAAACTAAGGGGTCCTTTCTGCAGGCAAATTTTATGGGAGAAGAAATGGTTTGTCCAGCTGAAAACAGTGGAAGGATGTGAGTGCGGAGGTTTTGGATAGGAGGGTCTGTAAATCCTGGGAGACAGTTCATATTATTCTGGATTTTGAGAAATCAGCAGGAAGGCGACTTCCAGCTCCGGTTTCATTGGGGTGATGCTCCTTGAAACACCCTTGGCAGTTGGCTTCGTTTACAGGTCAGTGTAATGATAAAGTTCATTTCCTTTCATTGAAGGGGTTGGTTTGGATATCTGAATATGTTTATTCAGAAATGCCTGACATAGTAGCTGATAAAGAAAACACTATGCTAGATTTTCATAAAATAAATACATCTAATAGCCAATAATCAGAGTGACATCTCTGTATTTGTCTAAAAATCTGAATCCTACCACTTGTAATTTCATGCTCTAGGGTCTTTTTTCTCTTCTTTTGTCATTTAAGATAATTTCTTACCTTTTAACTGAATTTTGAAAAATGCTTTTTATTGTTACCCTCTACATAGTAAAGCATACTTAAGCAGCAAGGTAGAGAAATCTGCACCTTGAGAGAGTATCATGTTGTACTGAGACTTCTGAGAGATTAGCTTTTGAAGAACCTCTTTGTTTTTGTTCTGAATACGATCCGGTCCTGGGGATTTAATTTTCTTCTCCAGATCATTATGTTTGCATGTTTTCTTATCAAAGGAGGAATAAGTTTAGGGCGTGAGCCTGTAAATCTGTTTTCACATAGTTTATTAAGAGTCACATGGTACTGGTTCCATTGAAGGGAAAGATGCTGTTTATCTTTTAATTTTATAGTGACATCTAGTCCTTTCAACATGGTTTTCATCTTTAGAGCTCAGTGCATTATTCTGGTTTCCCACACTACGATTCTCCGGGGATTGGCAGGTTTGTGAATAAAACTCAAGTGAATTTTGTTCTCTTTCTGTGTGGTCATTCTCCCTTCTGCATCTCCTTACAATGCCCATCGTCCAGCGAAGTTAAGTTGCCTTTAGTAATGCAAGGTTGGCTTTTTGCTGGATAGCCTTGGTTGGACAGAGGAGCAGAAGTTTAGTAGGATCTTGTAAGTTGTTTGGGATTTCTCTCAAGTCAGCCAGCGTTCTATGTTCAGGGGCCAGATAATTATCCTTTCGTTCAAAAGGCTGTTCTCGTCCATTTTCCACAATGAAATCTAAAGAGTTTATTGTTTCCGTGTTGTGGTCCCTTAACAGTTGCTGAGGTTTGTGAATGACTTTTTCTATCATTTATTAAAGTGCTATGGAATGCTCCACGGGATTTGCAGAAAAAAGTTTCTGTTTTCCTCCTCCTTCCTTTCATTAACACTCTGAATATCCCAGGGAGTGATTTCAGCTGTGTTTGGAACCACAACCTGTAAGAAATGATAACGTGCTGGTGTGTCCCAGCAGCAACGCGCAGTGTGACCATGGGGAATCGCCCCATGTGTGCCACATATGAAGCAGACTGCTCACGGTTAGGGCCAATGCTATCTTTGTGGGGATAGACCAACAGCCTGATTCTGCTTGCACAAGCTGAAGCTACTTTTGGCTTTGAAGAGGGGAGGAACAAGACCAAAGTCAGGTTTGAAAGCAGACTTGAAAGCTGTGTCTAGTTAATTTAGATGCCCTTCTTATTAAGGGTTTGAGCATTAAGAGATGAAAAGTGATTCCTTAAGGTCTTCAGCTTCCATGTCTATTGCCTGTTGATGCTAATGGGGAACGGGCTCAGAAGACAAAAATAGTAACTGTGTCCTTCGAGGATGAGTAGAATTGTGATTTCCCAAGCCTTTGGGTCCTACTGGGAAACTTACAGACAAAAAAGCAAAAAGATTCGTATTGCAAAAGGTTCAAATACTGTATTTAAAAGGGGCTTCCTCCAAGTTTCTAGAGGCAGCTGGTCAAAGCGCGGCTTTGTGCAGAGAGCACAATACGCTTCACATGCACCCAAATTAAGTTGCTTTCCTGTAGCAGCAGCAGCAGAAGCATGGTTGAGTGCTAGCCTGTGCTTCCCAGTAAGCCTGCCTGCCATGTCGCTCCTCTGAATGAGCAGCTCTCAGCAGGCAGCTGCTCTCTAGTCAGGTTGTTTTTAGGTAAGCTTAATATAAAAAGTAGGATTGCGTTATAACTACAGGGAAGAAAGTGCCGAGGTTTTTTGAGTGCCTGTAACAATAAGTTGTAAACTTAGTTGTAGCAGGCTCCAAAGACTGAGAAATTGTGGCCTGTCCGTCCAGGAGCTGGGACTCCTGTTTCACCTTGTCTACTCGGCTGTGATGTAAACGCGCAAATATCTTGCTTGGAGCAGAGGACCTGTGCTCCAAAGACAGGTTGTGGGCTGGGTCAAAAACCTTAATTTTCATAGATCTGAAGGAGTCGCAGTTTCTGCTAGAATCGACAGGAGGTGCAGGTGTCAACATTGCTGAATAGCAAGACTTGATTCAAGTTGGATACTCTTGGTTTCAAGTTGGCAGTTGAAAATGCTTCTTGTAGTGTCTGTGCATGTCTCTTGAAGGTGTGGGGTGCTGTCAGGCTTGGCTGGCTGACTGATATTCGCCAGCACTTTTAAGACCCCTCAGAGGTTTAAACAACTGTACATTACTGTTGTTATTAACAATCATAAGGGATTTATTTTATTATAACTTGGGCAGTATTTTATTCAGAGCAGCCCAACTCATCTTCTAATATCTATGAGTTATGTTTTGGTTCCTTGCCAGTCATTTCCCCAAAAACTTGGTGCTCTAGATTTTGCTTTGCTCAGTGAAACAGCCTGAGCTCTTCTGGCCTTGGGAGCTGTGGATGTAAATATGTGACATTACGTCCCACAAATGGCATCATGTTTACAGTGCAAGGGTCTGGCTGACCTCTGTGTTTCAGTTCATGCTGCTGTAACCCCATTTATTTCAACACAGCTGATCTGGAATAATACAGGTGATAGAGAAGTTGACAAAAATGCCCGTAGGCTGCTACAAACAGTTAAAAATAATACAGCAACCTGACTCAGCCTCTCAAATAGCAAAAATTTCTCCACTGCATTAGTTAGATGGCCAGTATACTGGGATCCGTCTTCATTACTTGTATATTGTATTGTGTTTAAAATGATGATTAAGGGAGAGTCTGAAAGTAAGGCAGAAAATACAGAACGTTTGAATTCATTAAGAGCCAGAGGAGATTCATTAAAATGTACTTTGCAGCCCCAGACCAGTTCCTTACCCGTTTTGCAGAAACACAAGCTGCGGCTTCTTTAAAATCCACTACCAATAGAACAAAATGTTGCTTGCTTTCCTTCCCCCCTGCCTACTTTCACTCTCTGATTAGTCCTCTTGTTTATGGGTGAGTAAACCTGGCTTCATGTCCATCCATAAACACTTTTGTGATGTGCCTCATCCAGCAAACAGATGCCGTTTAATTTCTTCTGATCTCTTTTCCTGACGAACGTCTTCATTGTCTTACTGTTACAGACACAATTCAAGATTTTTTGGCATATTTCCTGCTTTCTTTTCAAAACAGAATAGGGATGATGATTTATTACTTGTATGATGTTAGGCCTAAAAGCCTTTTCCTGATCTCTTAGTTGTTCCAGGAGCTATATAAAACCAGAACAAAGGCAATGTGTGTGCATATTACATACTTTTTAACTGGTTATTCTAGAAAGTGACAAAATCTCTTCTGTTCAACTCTACTGGCTGTATACCAGGATTAAAAAAATCTGACCATTATAATTTAGCAGTAGATGCTCTTCATGCTGTCCTTGATAACTTCAGTGATGAGAATGAATTAAATGAGAGCTTGCCTGTTGCAAGAGGTTGCATTTCAGAGGGTAACTTGGTGATGCGTGACCTGGACAGGCTGGAGAGTTGGGCGGAGAGGAATCTCATGAAGTTCAACAAGGGCAAGTGTAGGGTCTTGCACCTGGGGAGGAACAACCCCATGTGCCAGTACAGGCTGGGGGTTGACTTGCTGGAGAGCAGCTCTGCGGAGAAGGACCTGGGAGTGCTGGTGGACAACAGGCTCACCATGAGCCAGCAGTGTGCCCTTGCGGCCAGGAAGGCCAATGGCATCCTGGGGTGCATTAAGAAGAGTGTGGCCAGCAGGTCGAGGGAGGNCCTGCTTTAGCAGGGGGGTTGGACTGGACGATCTCTAGAGGTCCCTTCCAACCCCTACCATTCTATGATTCTATGATTAAGTTTTCCTGAAAAGGACACTATGTCTTAGTTATTTCCCTTGTAGGAAATTCTGGTTCATCAAAGCCTGGTCTGCTTAAGTTCAGGTTTTGCAGGAGAATGAAAGAGTGGATACTGGGATGTCATAAGAAGATTTTGCAGGGGCTTGATGCAGCATGAGCCAATTTAGCAAATATTACTTGTATTTATTTTTCACATCTAGCTTTGTAAGTTGTAATTAGTTTTTAGTCTAACCTGTTTCTAGCAGTTCTTGCTTGTATAGAACTTTCCAGTTATTTGGAAGCTTTTTCTACTGATAATCTTTATGCTGATAAATAAAAACAAATACTAGAAGACAGCAGAGCTCCTAGAGAGTCCTCTTGCTTATATAGCTGTTCCTTCCCTGGGTATCTGCCACTGCCTCCAGGGAGCAGGATGCAATGAAACCGTAGACGCTCCTTTGAGGGATTCTCACTGAGCTGTTGACAAGTTCTTCATGGGCTGTGGACAATATACCACTATGCACTTGTGTCACACCACAGGGCCTCCCATTGACGCTTATCCTTTTCGTTTGGCCTCTGACCTCCACTGCTTGCCACTTAGTGAAGTGGCAGTTTAGAAAAGAAAGCAAAAGTCAGACCAAAGTAGCTTTCATCTACCTTGCATGGCCTAGCTTGTACTTCTTCCAATTACCGATAATTAATACAGATCATATATATTTTTCCCCATTTTGAAATAAAACCGATTCTTGAGTATAGATGGACAAAATAGCAGTTTCCTGCTGCCCAGATGTGTGAATTTTCACGCTGACATCATTACATTACATTATTCCCCACCCCTTTTTTTTTTATCAGAGGTATTCCAGAACTAACCCCAGAGAGTTAAAAGAATGTAGAAATGCAAATTTACAGGTTTGGTCCCTCTGCAGTTTCTGACTTTCACACATGTTAGTGGTCTGTACTTGGGCTTACTGAAATGAAAGCAAAATGTCATGTTTAAGTACAGTTTAGTCAATCCATGCAGCAGTGATTTTGAATGTGAGCATCTCATTCTGGGTCACTAAAACACTCCATTACAATTGTTCAATATATAGATATGAATCGTTGAAATCTGGAATGGAAATAATTGTATTACTCTGGATCTGTGACTGTAGAGCGATGGCACCCCAACTCTTCACCCAGTGATGCCAAAGAATGACTTCAGTGGCCTCCAAGTCTGTTAATTGAATTACTGGATTACAGGAATGCTGAAAACCCTCTGTCTCTAACCAGGATTCTGTGATGTCAAGGTGGTGTGTGAAATTAGAATGAAAAATCACCTCTCGTGACATGTGGATTGGAAAATAACCCCAAAATCCTCCTCCATTTCTCTTCTTGATCCCCAGTAGTGGTTGAGCACTACTCCTCCTCCCACTGATTTTGGTCATCAAATGAAAGAGTGGAGCTAGAGGGAGGGAAGATGGTGATATAATTAGAGATCTAAGGGCTCACTTTTTTCCCCAGCTTGTAGCATTGTTGTAAGTCAGCACCTATTGATGTGTGATTAGTACAGGCAGCCAAGAAACTGGCCAGTATGTCTACTCTTCTAGACTTATGATGGCAGAGACAGGACCCTTTGCTTTTAAGAATGAGCAGTTTGCCCACTTTGTTTAAAGTTGAATTGATCCAGAGAAAAGATTCAGTGGAAATGAAATTGGATAAAATATGTAGGAAGGATAGCTGGAAAAGCAAAGCAAATGTTAAAAATTGACAGCAGTCATTTACAAAACAGGCATAGCTTTGAAAATATGCTTAAAAGATTTAGGAGCATAGATTTTAGTGAAAGTCAGCAGGATTTGTATTCTAAACCCGACATAGAGTTTTGAATATTTTCTCTATTATTTGTACTTAAGTTTAGCAAAAAAAAAAAAAAAGCAAAAACG
>VZSC01004601.1:77669-106571 GCA_013398225.1 Steatornis caripensis
TAGCAAAAACGTTTAGCTTTGAAGTTTAAGATGCAGAACTTTGGGGAATGACTAATCTAGCTTTAAAGAGAGATGTTTGCTTACTAAATTTTCAGTTTTGATCAGAGGTTTCACAGTTTTACCTAGTGCTGTTGACATCAGAATCTTACTTGAGAAACTATGCTTTCTTTCTTTCATTCATTCAAGAAAGAAAATAAGATTCTGATTTCACTGGAAGAGCTCATGATTTAAAAAGCTGTCTTCTGTATGAGGGTGGAGAGAGATCTGAGCTGTGAATTTTTTTTTTTTTAGTACTTTCTTTTGGCAGGAGCATTACAAAAAGTGACAATCAAAACAAAAGTTTCTTAGTGATGATTAAACATCAAGGCACTAGTGGTGAAAGGAAGCCGCTGGATATCCTAGCAATTTCAGTTAATGCTGTAATCAAGTTACATTCATTTGCTCCTTTGTTTCATTAGGATAGAAATAGTGGACCATGCTGAGCATTTAATTCTTTTGCATGCCTCTCAATGAACTAAGAAAGTGGCCCTTGATTAAAACAGATCGACAATCACCAGAACTCACGTGACCAGTTGCAACTTCATTCACACTGGCACTCAGTGGATGCCAAGCATTCGCGGGATCGGGGCCAAAATTTATAGCTCCAATCTACTGCATAGCTCTTTTTCAGTTCTTGATTCTTAACAGGTGCTCTCCCCTTGCCCAGTGCTCTGCAGACTGTGAAAGCAATTGAAAGTATGGTTAGACACTAAATACATCATGAAGATTAGCTTGATAAATGATCAATTCTGGCCTCATGCTTGAAATTTAAGTCAATTGTCTGGATGAAATGTGTAAATCCCTGTCTAACAGACATTTATCTCTTTCCAGACTTTTCAGTGCTCTGCACAAGATGAAAGCAAGCAAGTGGATAATCTTTTCTGTAGGTAATGCTGTATTTTTTCTTCCACTAGGAGTAATTTCCTGGGACACAGTGTCTAGCTGTGTGCATGTGATGTATGTTGACAATAAGGGACACAGGTACTTTGGCAAATGTTTCCACTGGTGAAGCTCTAAATAGCCTTGAGACATCCAGGTAGAAAATGGGATCTTCCCTTCCCAGCATTCCTGCCAATGTCCTGCAGGTCACATCCCTGTGCTTGGGGCTTGCCCCTAACAAGAGCGATGGGAGTGCTTGTTCTTCCCAATAGCCTGCAGGAATTTTTTTAGTGGGAATATTCTCTTTTTCTCTTACCTCTTTGCCTTCCTCTCTCTCCTGGTTCTAGCTTCTCCCCTTTTTTTACGTTTCCTGTATGAATCATACATTCATACATTTTCAAAATTTAATGCTTGCTTATTTTCCTATTGTTTCCTAAGTGGCACGGCTGAAGTATTACAGGCCAGTCATCAAAGCACCTTTAAAAAGGGAATTGTTGGGAACGCGTGTGTGTATGAACTTTGCATAGCAATTTTCGTGGGTTATCAGAGCAAAATATGACTTGCTTTGACAGCGGTCCCATCATAAGCTCTTACCTTCAGGAATTCAACCTCCTACTTTTACAACCTATTCATAGTCCCTTTGGAAGTTTTAAACACAGCATGTTAGGATGTTGGTTAACAGCAAATAAACCTGTGCGCTGACCTGCCCATGTGCTAATAATAAGTCATGAGTCTGCTTTTTAAGAAACTCTGTCACAAATGGTGGTTGAAAAAATAAATGAATGACTGAATTCCTACAGATAAGACCATCCAGATGGGACTGCTGGGGGGTAGGTTAATGAGTTGGCCCTGCGGCCTTGACAGTCTTCCTTCAAAAAAAGGGCACGTGTTGTTCAGACAAGCCCATGGCCTCTATTTTCCAAAGGTGAAATTTACCATGGAGTGAAGGGCCAGTGAAAGGTCTTTGCCTCAGGCTCGCATGGGGCTTGACTGATTGATAAGGTTTGTGCTAGCGAACCTCATTTTTGTAGGGAGCAAACTAGCCCTTTTGGTGAGTTCCTGAAGAGCAATCAAGCCTAGGCGTGAACATTTTGTACAGGCTTCTGATACACTCCTGGTCCTTAAGGATTTGCAGAGGCACGCATTTATGGGTTAGATAGGGGATGTAGGATTATCTTGCTTATACCTTTTAATGAGTGTGCATAAAGACTGTGTATGTGGGAAGTATGCCATCATTTTTTGTAAGAATTGGATGGCTTTGATTTCTACCTTTGTTTTTTTTATTATATCACTATAGTAATTAGTTCCACTTTTCTGTAATACTAATCAATTCAGCATTTTCTGAAAGGACTTTTTGTACTGCAGAAATTACTTCCATTTGCATTGGATGTTGGACTTGCTTAAAATCAGAAATGACGTTTTTGGCCAGTAGACACAGCAGATATTAGGTATGTTTGTTTTGGGGGTGGGGAGGGGAGGTGGCTAAAGTGACACCAGTAGAAAAAGCAACAACATGCAGCTATTATCTGTTGCAATAGCGCTTCCGTTTCTGAGTCTACGTCGGGACTCTGTTGCTTTATTCCTCGGACAAAATCATAGCATGGATAACAACTAATAAACTCCTTGGTCTTGGGAGTTGCTTCCTCTTTTGGCTGATGGACAATTTACAGAGTTAGTTCCATGATTTCTAGTGTCTCAAGAGTGCATTAGTTTCACAGCAGGAGATTTGTAAAAGGGAAAGGAATGGTGTACAGGGAATTAAAAGGTCTGTAAAACTAGAGGCTCACTCTCCTGTGAGGAGTGATCTTGTCTAAATCAATAAATGTCCATGGTCTGTGTTTTTCAACTGTTATTATTAGGACTGTGTGTTCAGTCCGTGCTTTCTGAGCAGAGCCGATAGTGGCTTAATAACACCAAAAAATGTATTTACAGCTATTTGTCCAAATTCTGAATAACCTTTCCTTTTGTTCTCTGTCCTTTGCCATTCCCAAACCATAATGCAAACAGGTTTTGATTCTGAGTCCAGTGAAGTATTTCTAGGCATGCTTAACTCCAGGTGTATTACTGCTCCAGTTAACATGCATGAGGCTTTCTACAGGCTTAAAGGTAAGCACGTGCTTAAATGTTTTGCTAACTCTGAGTCTCATTTTTCTCAACTATTTAGGAGAACATTATTATTAATGACTGTGCCTTGCGCAATAAAAGATGTTCTTGAACAACGATCATTATTATCTGCCATTCATTTTCCATTATTCTATATCTATCATTACCTATGCTTCTGCTGAACTGTTTATCTTGGATCAAAAACTGTAATGAAGGAGCATCAACGAAAAGTTGCACTCCGATAGAACAAGTAGTCAAAGCCAATGACAGCAGAAATCTGCAAAGTCCAAGATCTCTTTTGCAGAAATGCTATGTAAACACGTGGAAAAACGAAATATATCTAAAGAATAAGAAAGCAGGAAAGAAGTGGCTGTGTGTATGTTTTTACTGCAAAAGGGTATTTTTTTTTTACTGCAGTGTAACTGGTGCCTGCTAAGTCTTGCCCTGCAAGGTCCTGCAGGCCTTACANCTATGTAAACACGTGGAAAAATGAAATATATCTAAAGAATAAGAAAGCAGGAAAGAAGTGGCTGTGTGTATGTTTTTACTGCAAAAGGGTATTTTTTTTTTACTGCAGTGTAACTGGTGCCTGCTAAGTCTTGCCCTGCAAGGTCCTGCAGGCCTTACAGATTTCTACCTCATGGTAGCTAAGTAGACTTAACTGTCTTGTACTCAGCAGTGACTGACTTTGCCTACACTGATCTTTTAGAAAAGCTATAGTGCTTAGCTTCTGCTAAGTGGGATAGCTAACATTTAATACTGTCAAGTTATGCAACCACCACAGCAAAACCAGAGTAATATTGGCAGTGAAGGGAAAACGTATTTTCATTTACAATAATTATTAAATCAGTTCTAATTCCAGCGTAGCAGCTAGGGAAATGAAATTCACAGGTTTTAGGTAAAGATACAGTCGCAGCTGAATTTTCAAAAAGTAAGAACATGAAACAGAAAACCAACTAGCTGGTTATGAGGAGGACATGTTGTTTATGAGCTGTTCGGTTACATTTTCTGCTGATCCATCTGCCTGTGGAAATCCTTTGCCATCCCTTGAAGACTAAAATATCATTCTGAAGATAGAGGCAGGATTCAAGCAGTACCATTCTCCCCAGATATCTTCTGATGAGGTGTCAGCTTCCTTTTGGCAGAGTCTGCAGGATAGATAAGGGACTGTGGTTACAGGCACAAAGGGCTTTTATGACAAGGTGAGAAAGAGAAAGTTTCAGATTAGCAGGAATTTGTATCTTTATTGTGCTTTTAACTTCAGTTTCAAATCTTAAAACAGATTTTCGCTGGTACGTGAACTCAGTGAACTAATGTCCTATTGCATTTTAATTTCATCACTCTGAGTCTCTGACTTCAAAGCCTGCTCCAAGTCTAGAGAAAAGTTCACAATCCGCTTGATTTGGCTGCAGAAACGTGGGTTTGTTGTATGCGGTCACAAAACAGGGAGAGCTCTTGAAACAGATCAGCCAAGAATAAAAAAGGCTACTATCTGTTTTGAAAGATCCATTGTATTTGTACCTAGATAATAAATAACTAGCTCTTCACTGTTAAAGACTACTAATTTTTAAGAAAACAAATAAAATTAAGTAAATCCGTAAAACAAATATAAAGAACTGCAGCATGTATTTCTTTTGTCTTCCTAAGTCTTTCTCCCATAGTTGTCTTACTCTCTTGTTTTGTTAATCCAAAAAGGTTTTTAGATTTGCAAATCTGTTCCACAATTTCAAATTTTGGAGCTTAAAAATTGCGACCTGTCAAAGTTCACTCTAAGCCTGAGGGATATACCACAATACATAAAATTGTTAAGACTGTCCATCAGATCAGATAGAAATCTAATAAGTGCAGTAGCATCTCACCACTTAGGAATCATGTTCAGCATTTTGTGTGGCTGTCCTTTGAGATAAAAGTCACTGGTGTGTGAATTCGATTATTTCACATACATAAAACTTTTCAAATCACTTCTGAGTTCCCATGTTTTAGGTGTACCCATACCTGTTATGTTACTTCAGGGAATGTCAACTGTACTTTGACTTCATGGGAAATGAGATCAAAAAGAAATAAGATTTGGTTCAGTGGAAAAGGACAGTTAGAGAGAGTGGAGCTGGTGAAGATTCAGGAGGGTAGCTTCTAAATTCCTTTTTTCTAGGTTGTTGAAAGAATCCGTGTAGACTGAGGAGATGGTATGATCGCTACCAGTGCACTGTATAGAAACTGCAGAGCAGAAATTGACAGAGAATATTGAGGAGAAGATCCCAGGTTTTGGCCTGAACGTTTCTCAGAAGTGCGAAGAGACTCAGATCACTATTGTCTTCACTAGAAACTGGATGCATCCAAATAAAGTGCCCGATACAGGTAATAAGCCAGGTGTAAAAGTTGTTCTTGTAGTGGTCCGTCAGATCTATCGGTCCATTCTCGTTTACTGCAAGGGTGTCTGTACAGTAACAACAACTTGGCCTCTGGTGCTTTGAGACAACACGCACAATGGGGCAAGTAGTGGCCGATACTGAACGTACTGAACTCTGGTTCCGGATGTGCACATCAGTCCACAGACCCATCTCCATCAGAATCTGCAAAGAATTCTGCAAAAGACTGTGGTCTGGTGCAGAAAAATGCCACTTCTCTTTGTGGTCCACAGGAACTGCTGGGTACCCAGATGTTTTTCAGAGCAGGACATTTAGAAGCATAAAAATAGATGCAGTGCCTAACTTCAGGGGCTTACTTCAAAAGTCTTGGTAGTCCCTATTTGGGCAAAGCAAATGGCAGCTTCTTCAGGGTTTCCATGATGTGAAGGCTACTGAATAGGCATGTGGTTTTGTTTACTCAAAAGCAATTTGTTTATTTCTACTGTATCTTAGTGTATAATATTATAATTCAATGGCAGATGAATATATAAACAATCTAGGTTGGTGTAAAACAGCAGCATGCATCAAGAGTCTGGCCCTGTGTGCTCACTTGCTTTATCTGAATTTCTCTAACTTTTGCTTTTGTGTGTACTACATGAAGTCTCTGCTCCTCTCATAATCTGTGCAAGGAGATTTATTTGGCAGTAAAAATGTCCATTTAAATTGAAAGTTCAGTTATTTACTTTGTAGAAGTGAATAGCCTTCAATAAATCAGTCTTTCTTTCTCTTTCCTATTATTATTTATTGTTTACATTACTGTAACAGACATGTCTCCTGTAAAGCCTTTCAGCTTTAATCCACCAAAGGGGGGAAAACGTGCTGTTGAAGTACAATTGAAGCAAAGGAGCAGCCAGGCCTCTGAATTTTACTCCCCACCGATGGGTGAGGGGCTACTCTCTGTGTTGTCATTCGGTAACAGAAAAAAGCAATTTTCACTTGCTGCTTGAGGCAAGAATTATTGCCTCTTTAAAGGGGTGCTGAGGGCCTAGAAAAGAAGGCCAAGGGTCTTTGAGAGGGATGTTTGGCTGCTGCCACGGAGGGAATGGCAGAAAGTAGGCAGCGTGCTGCAGTAGAAATGCTGTATAAACCTCCTAGACAGTTAGGAATACCTTGCGTAAAAATCCAGTTGCCCATCTGTAACCCTAGGCACCTCTGTGTTTTAAAAACGTGACTCTAGAAGTGTCTTCTGAGAAGAGGATTTAGGTCCTTGGTCAGAGCTGAATACCCTGTCCCTCAGAGTACTCTGGCGTGGTGCAGGGATGGGAATGCCATGCACTCAGTAAGGCGTTGTTGGTCTTAGGTAGAATGTAAATTCATTTTGTAGGCTCTAATGTAGAGATGGTAACCACACCAATACAGACGTTGTTCTATGATTTAAGCGTGTTCTTATTTAACCCCATTGATGTCTTGAGTGACTTAATCCCTTCTGTAGATTTCTGTAGATTTTTTTCTGTAGAGGTTTCACCTTTGTCTACACTTACTGCTTGTATTGCTGAAAATCATTCAAGTGCACCAGTGACTAAAAGAGCCTGACTAAATGTTTTCTAAAGAAAAGCAGGACAAGTCTGTAAAATTGGTTGCAAAATGTACTTATCAGCGTGTGCTGTGGCGTGGTATGTACTCCATGTCACGTGGTGAGAATCCCTGGTCTGTCCCTGCAGCTCTTCCTTATGTTGAAACTGCTTTCAACCCTGATGTTATTTCTGTCTTTATTTTTGGCAGCAGGGTTAGCAAGTTTAAATTTTGAAAGGCGGGGAATGACAGAGATACAGAACTGCTTGGTGAAGGGGTCATAAAGGACAGGCTAGCTGAAAGCAGTCGGAATGCTAATGCATTCCTCTTCCGTCTCCTTGCCGGGCAGAGGAAGGCGAAATCCTACATGGAGCCCAGAGGTCCTTTCCCCCCACTTTCATCTTCCCTACCCTATAAGCTTTGTGTCAAAGCCAAACTCTTCCCGCTGGAGGATGACTGGATGCGATGCCTTTCAGAGGCTGTCAGCGCTTCTACTGTAACTGCCCTGTGGAGATGCTGTTGAGTGACATGAAACACTTTTTCTCCTAAAAGGATTAGCGAGCCATCTCTCCACACTGCCCAGCTTCCCCCTCTGTCTCCACCAGCTCTCTCTATGTGGCCAAAGAGGCATGCTTCGGTCTTGGATAGCAAAATAGCATTGTGTCACTTCTCCCATGTTTGCTACTGACAGAGGAACTCTGTTATTAGAGGAAACTTTCACTCTTCACACAGCGAATTAACCTATTTTTGGAGCAAGAACAGAAATTGTTAGTCTATGCCCATTTCTTTCGTGCCTCTACATTTATGTCTTGTGGAAGCATAGGGATTGTCCAATGTTGTGCCCAGTTCATGGTCCTCCCAGATGAGCTCCTGCTCTGCCCACAGTCTCAGCAGGTGTTCCGCAGGAGGGAGATGATGACAGTGGTGGTTAGCCTGTCCCAGCAGAAACGCCGCGACTGATCTCTGGTAATCAAAACCTGCCCTCTTTCTGGGAAGATATATCATAAAGTATTGCCAATGGGACTTCCAGAATTGGAATTTTTATCCTGGGTGTTCATTTCAGCTCCCTGAGTAACATGGACACAGATGGTTTTTAGGCACTCCTAGTGGGTGATCAGTCTAGCAATTTGCTGGAGGGAATCAAGAAAATGGTACCAACCTACCTCTTCCATGTGCCATAGCAGACGCTTTGTTATCCTGCCCATCTCTCCATTGTCCCCTTGACCACTTTGTACCCTCCATTACTACTTGGCCATGATGAGTTACCAAAGCAGGTCTTGTCTTTCATTTAACTGCTTTCCCTTCATTCCGAAGTTCCTATGCCCTTTTTGAATGAATGGCTTGGTTGTGCTTCTATTGACTTATGCTAACTAAAGCATTGTGCCTGCCAGGTCTTCAAAGACCAATTATCTTGCCCTGCATTTAAATGTATACTTTTCTCATTGCCAAAATATAGATGCAAATATGTATGAAAAAATACATTTATTACATGACTACATAAACATAACTAGAAAGAAGCAGCATGACTTTTTTTCATTACATGTATAGTGGGGTTAGAATGTATTCAGCCAAGTATGTATTCAGATTATTCATGAAGCTTGCAGTAAGTGTGTGTATTGAAATCAATGTTGGGTCTGCTTATGGGTTGAATCTAGCTCTGTAAATTTGCAATATGTTACTACATTACAATATGCTGTCATGTTCAAACCTTTGAATTTATTAAGCAGGATGTAATATGCCAAATCTTTGCAAATTACTCATTGTTTTGGTACTGGATGTTGGCAGTATTATCATGAACATAGCAAGCCAAATGACCCTTGCACTAAATTTTCCATGTTATTTTCCAAACAGATGTCAATGTGAGAAACTAATTTCAGTTTATCTCAAATTATTGTACTTTCAGATGGTTATTCAATCCATGAAGTATGGGACGGTCCATATTCACATTATCCCAAGGGAAGTCCTTTGAAAGAACTGTGATGGCTTTGCTCTTGAAGGTTAGAGGAAAGCATTTTCTTCCAAGTCTTTACAACTCTGCTTCCATATACTGCCAATTCTACTAATCTTTTTGCCAAGGGAAAACAGCCCTTTCCTTTCTGTCCTTTTCCACCTTTAATTTTTCCCATTCAGGTTTATTTCTGGAGAAGAGGACTCATTTCTGCTCTAAAGAAGCAATCTCTTCTTGCAACAACCACTCAAGCATTATGGCCTTACCATGGCTTGACTTTTTCTGAAACACTGAAATGTGAAGAAGGCCACGTGGATCCCATGGTGATGAGCAGGCTCAAAACCACTTAGATGGATCAAAAAAGCTGAGTTGCTGAGTTTTGTGGCTTCTGTTTGGATTTTTTGTTTCATTTAACCTGCAGTGTCAACAGAGCCAAAACTCCGAAAGGCATACCAGACAGGAAAAGCCAGTTAGGAAATGACCTGAAACTGTTGCTGGCACTGCACTTTATAAGCGAGCCTTTTTATTGTCTGCAAAGCAGCTGCTGCAGATCACTGTCCTTGTAATTAGCTGGTGCAATGCTGAGGATACCTCTGAATAGTGGCATTTCATGGACAAAAAGAAAATCCAAGACAACTCTCATTTCAGACCTGAAGTTTTAATTTTCCTATGGCAGGAATTTTTCTTCTGATTTTGAAGCCAAAGAAAAATTGTGTCACAGGGCCTGACTTTTGATCAGACACTTGAAATCAATTATGAGGCATGCTGAAAGGACTTCAAGAGTGCTTGAGAGAATCCCGATTATTTTCCTGACACAAGCTTCCTGTATTGTCTAACTAGCACCACTAAGAAAGACAAACCCGTTGCCTGCTATGTAACAATTATGCCATAAAAAGAAAGAAAGGACCGAGAAAGGCAAAAGCATTATAAACCTACAAAGGAAAACAAGTATAGAGTGACCTCTCTTGGTCTTTACTATCAAGGCACCAAGTAGGTGTTTTTTAATGTCCAGTTCTAGCTAAATTCGATCTATACACTGTCTACCATATTCCCTCTAGGGAATCCAATGCCAAATGAGCACATGGTGTTCTCACATTAAAATCTTCCATCAGCATTGCTGTGGGCTGTGGGGAATATTAAGTCAGCCAGTCTCCTTGCTGCTCTAGCCTGAAGAAGAGGCCAAAGTTCAACAGTTTCATTAATTCATTCAGGAAGAGAGGAAAGTAAAAACAAACCAAGTGTTTGTTTTCATTGATTGTCCAGGTTTCATTGATTGTCCAGACAACCAATTCTCTTGGTTGTCTTTTTATTTTCTCCTTTCCCCTCTTTCCCCTTCTAGAAATCAAGGGGTTATGGAATTTCGAAGGCAGCAATGAAGATGCTTAAATCATTCTATCATATTCAAGTTTTTGCTGAATATTGTAATTTCTGCCTTAAACTTCCTTTGCTTCATTAATTTAATTTTTTCAGACTGATAGTAATAAAGAGCATAAGCTCTTTATTTGGTTATGGTTCTTTATCCAATGAAATCTTACTAATTATCTTTTCCTACTAGTCACTGAACAAAAGACTGCGTTTCAAGAATGCTGGTTTGCAGAGCTCTGGCTGCACGAGATAGCTCCTTCTCTCTCTGAAAATGCAACCTCACGTAGCACAGAGCAATTAAACTGTTGGGAAATCTGAGAAACCCTATGGTCGCAGGAGAAGCAATCCTATGTTGACAGCAAAACTCCCTGCCAGATAAAATAAAAATAGCTATTAATTTCACCATGTTAGGAGCTAAGAGCGCATACGGGAGCCGAGCTCAAAAGCCATCCCTTCGTACAGGCTTACCACCAAATGTAAACGCAATCATGCTGTCAAATAAAAACAGAGGCAACAATCTTAATACAAGACACTGCTGGTGCACTTGTATAATCTGAAGAAATGCTGGGTCTGAGACTGATTTGTACTGTATTTGCGAACTCCATTGGATTCTCAGGGATCATATTTGCTGTGCTAATACATAGTTCACCCTTGCAAATGTAAGAAAGTTACAGCGACGAGGCCAAAGAAATGAAAGAAGAGCTGTACCAGAAATATGGAGGATAGCAATAGATTACCTTGGTTAACTTGGTAGTTCAGGAGTTCATGAGAATTTTGTGACTGCTGTTCTTTGTTTTTCTTCTGCAGAGCAATTTCCCCTGTCCTTTTCCACCTCTTTCATGTTATTTATTTTCTAGTAACACTGACCTTCTGCATTGAAAAATAAAAAGAGTTTCCTCCTCAAAGGACTCTTCCATGTGAAAAGATTTTTCTTGTATGTGAGATCACATTTTGTAAATATATTTTCTTGCAGGTTTTTCTGGCTCGTGCATAAAACTGTATGCTAGATTTCAGGTAAATGCTTCAAAAGTGCGTGACTTGGAAGACTGCATTTGCTGGTTTTCATTAAGATCTGAATTAGTCTTTTAAGTCGTTTTTGACAATAAAGCTAAGGCTCATAAGTCACTTAGGTGCTCTTCAAATTTACTTTAGGGTAAATCCTGAATGCGGTTTTTTCCCTGTGTATTGTTTATAATGATAATCTAATGTTTAGCCAATGCTTGGCTGTGGAACAACAGAGACTTGTGAGATGACCAAGCTCATTTCCTGAGTTGCATCTTTTTGTTTTCATAACAAGTCTTTATTTAACATTTCATTTAACAAGCCTTGTGGACTATCTCTTGATTAGATTCTGCGTGTTTCCTGCCACTTGCATGAACTGAGAAATGTAACCTTAAAGCCAGAGCCAATATAAATATTTTTTTTTTTGTAGAGTGATGTAACAACCAGCATTTTGCTTTACAAAATTCAGACTTACTAGAAGCTCTCAAACTTTCCTCCATTTTCAGTCTGTCCTGAAAAATCATTTCAGGCCGTCGCTTTATAGAAGTGGGGAAACTGGGGATTTAGCATCGTAGGAAATTATTGCAGAACCAGTGTCAGAAAAAATGGTTAGACTTTCAGAAGGAAGACTGGGATGTCAATATTCTTAGGATTAAGTTAAAATCTGGCCTAGGATAACCTGTATGCATTGCACTTATATCTGTGTAAAGTGGGAGTCAGCTTGTGTTATTTATTCACTGTATATTCATTGCTATGCAGAAAATGTATAAAAAACTTCATCTAATTTGCCTTGCAGTCAAAATAAACGAAAACTTTCTTCCTCCCTGCATAATTCCTGGATTTAACTGCCGATTTGTGGGACTGAATTTGTAGGGCCCATACTCTGCTCTTAGGTTTCAGAGAGGAAACCTGGAGTGACTTCAGCTGAGTAAAGTTACTCTGCAAATGTGCTTGTGTGAAGACCAGCAGCTAGCCCAGAAGAGAGACATCGTGGGTATTTCTGGAGAGTCTGAATGAGAAATTGTGGTTGATGGTAATATCAAGACCAAGAGAAAATGGAATTGGAGTTTAAAGTTGAAGTTTGTGCTATAGGCATAGTTTTGGGGAGATAGTCAAGACTAAAGATTGTCACCATGGGATAAACCCCTGAGAGGGTCAGCCAAAGGACTTGAATGTTGGACGTTTTTCAGTTTTTTTTGTTTTTTTCTCAACCAGTGTAAGATTAATTTATGGTGTTTGGGCAGGGGGGAAGTTGAGGAATGGGGTCAAATTGATGGCAAGCTGCCAAAATCTGCTTAACTTCTTTATCAAAAGAAAAATAAACTTTCATCTGCTTTTCTGATGTCTTTGAGTGTGAAAATGGGTGTGTTGCAAACTGAATGCATAAGTTGCTCCGCAGCAATGAATTTCAAATTCTTAAAGTTTATGGGACATTATTAAACCTGTAGTTATGGTGGTATGTTAGCAATTGCTGAGTTTTACTAGCTTTACTTGAGTTCACTTTAAAAAAAATGAAAAATCTCCGTGAATTGTTGCTGCTCTGAGTTTCCAATGGTCAATGTTCAATTGCTGCTTGGATTTCTCTGCTGATTGTTTTGATTTGCTGCTCAAAGGCCAACATGTAATTCACTCAGTCTGGTTCCTGAGTCTGATTACAATTTTTATAGTGCCATCTCCCAGTCTCAGACTTTATAGGTTTTTCTGATTGGTGTAGGACCATTGCAGCTTGATTTTCTATTGTAATCTTTCAGTGAGATGTGCCAAGTCTGCAAGATGGTCCTACTTTTTTCCCCTTCTGATTGTCATGAAACTGCACTTCTTGAAGGACACCAAAACATTAATCATGGTCCTAGTAAGTTCCCCAGTTATTGAATTTGCCTGACTCTTCTATTTTCATAAAACTATTCGTGTAAGACCCCATTAAAAAAAGACCCTATTTTCACTCAGTTTAGCTTTGCCAGGCTTTAACCGTTAGGTTTAAATTTTGTCAGGTGTCTGTATCAAGCAGAATGTGTTTGTCTGGACAAAATAACATACTGGCATATCCTCGCATTTTTCAGAGTAATGCAAAGGAAAAAAAATGCGCTGTTTCATTTACATTTTAAATGTTAAGTATTAAAATATTAAAAAAAGTATTTGTAACCACATGCTTTGAATCAGAGACCTGACAAAGCCAGAGGATTTGAGTATTTGGGCCAGAGATAAAAGTTTAGACATCTGTCCTAAAAAATCTTACCTTATTTGATTAAATTATCACCTTTTTTAGAAATCAGAATTCAAACATGTTTTTCAGAGATGTTTTAGCTTAGAAAGTCTGAATTATATGAAGCATTGACATTTCCTGGGTGTTGAAAATTTTAGTTTTGCTTAGCTGTTACCATACCATATTTTGAAACTACTAGGAAACTGAAAATGCTAAGAAGTCAATTCCCAATTCTGATTTCTCGAGGATTTTAAGTAAGTGTGGTAAAAAAAAAAAAAGTCCATTCTCATATGAAGGTGCTTTCCTTTCACTCACAATTAAATTACTCATGGTGGATGTGGCTGGGCCCAGTGGTGAAGGTGGCCTACAGCCGTGCGGTTGAAGATCCCGTCAGGCAATGGACACGCTGGAAAGGCTAAATGGAAACAGCGGAAAGGGACAGATAAGGATTTTTCTAAATGTTAAGTTTGTCACAGGCAAAATAGTATTGACTTAGGGAATTTTGCTTAATTTATTGCCAATTAACATAAACTTTTAATTACTGATTCAACTATTGAGAAAAAAAGACAATTAAATGAACGCTTAGGGAAACACTTTTCCTCCCCCTTCCCCAGGCTTGGCTTCAGTCCGACTCTTCTCCTCCTCCTTCCAAGTCTCAGCCTCCCGTGTCACCACAGTCTCTCAGTTCCCTCAGTGAGGTGACAGGTGGCACAGCAGGTTGGCTGATGCTTTCTGATGGCTTTCTGCTGCTCCTTACTTGTTTTCCTCTGCACTCATGTGGGTCACCCATGGCCGCAGTCCCTTGGGGGATGTCCCTGGCCTGGTGTGGGGCACACGCAGGTGCAGTCCCTCAGGGGGGCACCAGCCCCGGTGTGGGGTGACCTCGGTCCCGTGGGGGTGTCCCTCCTCTGTCAGGGAGCACCTCCTTCTGGGGGTGTGTCTCCAGCCATGACCCCAGCACCGCCGCCTTCCACATGTCCTCTCCATTTTGTTTCCTTTTCTTTCTCAAAACAAGTCTCTTCCTCATGTGTCTGCCACCCCAGTGGCTGCTTTCTTTAGCCACGTCTGAGCAGAGGTCCCGTGGGCTCCCCTGACAGGCTGCAGTTTTGAGGTGCTCACAGTGGTGTCAGTGTCAGCGGGACCTTGTGGTGACCAGCCCTGGACCTCCTCCGCACAGAGCCCTGGCTACCTACACCCTGCATCTGGACCCTGTAGAAATTCAGGAACATTTCCTAACTTACCAGTTCTTGTTATAAATTGATTTTCAGAGCGTCTGAATATGAATGACGTGTTACTTGGAATTGGATTCTGCTGAACGAAAATGCTTTCACGCAGCGGCGTGTTCTATTGCAACAACGGGCTGGGACACCTCGTGACCAGGTGAGTGTTAATGAAGCTCAACATANCTTGGCTTTAACCTTTAAATATATTTTTTGTAAATACAGAGCTTGTTATAAATTGATTTTCAGAGCGTCTGAATATGAATGACGTGTTACTTGGAATTGGATTCTGCTGAACGAAAATGCTTTCACGCAGCGGCGTGTTCTATTGCAACAACGGGCTGGGACACCTCGTGACCAGGTGAGTGTTAATGAAGCTCAACATATTAAATGTCCCTGAAAAATCTGAAGGCGTTTTATTTCAGGAATTCAAGTTGCTATTTCCCAGTTGGGATCTTTCTTGCTATTGATTATCTTGTTGAATAACTTGAGCTGAGGGCAGTGTAGGTGAGCATACCCTGAAATCTGAGTCTTGGAGAAGACACTTAGATTTGGCACACTTGGTAGATAGCTGACTCTTTGATATCTCTTGTGTTTTGCTACAGCATGGAATTTTGCTTTACCAGATTTTTGATGCTTTTCTGCAGAAGTTACAGTTAAGGTTTGGATGAGAAATTGGGACATCAGGTATGTTTTCCAATATTTTCTGGTTCTGGGACTGAAAAGCTACTACAGCTAATTTATCCCTCTGAACATTAGGCATTGCTATTTGAAAACATGAGGAGAGAAGTAGGATGGCAGTGTCCAGTAAAAGCATGGGTTTAATGGAAGATGTGAGAATACTACACTGGCAGAAGCAGAGGTGAATGTTATAGTATTTTCATGCTGCAACTTTGTTGTCTTGATTTTTAAATACGGTTCTAATTAAAATACTATCACTGCTTATAGTTGAACTGCAGTCAGCTCCCTTTGTGCAAAACACCAATTGATATGAGTTATGCCAGCAAGAAATAAAGATAGAATGTGTTATTTGAAAGCCATGCTTGTCAGATAAAAGGGGGAATAAGTTATCATGTACCTTTGGAAAAAAAAAATTAAAAATACAAACAATGAAGAGAAAAGCATTGGGTGAAGAAATATAGTTAAAAGAGCACATCTGTTTCAAATTCTTATTCGGGGCAAAAAATTCCCACATATGTTTTTATTTTAAATTTGCATGTGTGTTGTTATCCTTGTGTTAACTATTAGGTAAATAAAAGTATTGAGAATCCATTTTTCAGTGAAGTTTGGTTAGGAATATTTGTACACATTGTGAGAGAGGTAATTTGAAAACTAATTGAAGGTTTGTGAGGAACCAATTCCCTGCAGGTCCCTTAATTTAAAATACTTGCCTTTTGTATACTGGTGGTGACCAAAGGCACTTATTTATTTTGGAAATGAAAGAATTTTACTCTTCAGTTTGCATTTTTGACATGCTTTGCTAGAGTACAGCATAACGCAGAACATGTCGCAGCTACAGCTGTAGCAAGAACTGAACTGTAGAGGAAAACACATTTGGTTTTGGTTAATGAGGTACATGTATTCAGCCGTGATTGCTTTAGATAGCGATTTTAGATACACTCTTGTGAAGTTAATAAGTTTTCTACTGAATATATAGGGGGATCTCATGCTAATAAACCTAGCTATCTGAGCATAAGTAGGGGTGAAATTCCAGTGCCATTGAAATCTGTGGTAAAAATTATCAGGTTCTTCAGTGGAACTTGCATTTTACCTCACAGCCGTTGTGTGGGTCTCCAAATCTCAGTCTGCACTCATAAAGATTTGTAGCGAAAAAAAGTATTCACTTTATTTTATGCTGCAAGGTCTCTTACATTAGAAGAACCACTTGTGTGAGGGCCTAGAGCCATCCTTTTCTGTTTTTAGCCTCAAATTACAGTGCATAAATTAGGAGCCTTGACCTTTTTGAAGGTCAGTCAAGAGACATGGGGCAATTTATCCCACATGGGATTGGATTCATCCTCTGGTGGTGACACTGGAGGGAGCTGCCTTGTACTATGCGCAGGTGGGAGAAGCCAGGCTGTGGAGCTGCCCGTTACTTCTGCACTTCCCTGGAGAGCATCACATCCTCAGGTGCTCAGGGGGGCATTGATCTGCTCTATCTCAGGCCCTGGAATATCACAAAACAGAAGTCATAGCGGGACTTTTGAAATTACCCCCCAAGTAGCTGGGGCAGCATGAGCGCACCTCCTGATGCTAACCAGGAGAGCACACAGGTGAGAAGGAATTTTCACTCTGTGTTTTGCAGGAGCTAGAAATGCGTTGGGTG
This sequence comes from Steatornis caripensis, assembly GCA_013398225.1. Taxonomy (NCBI): domain Eukaryota; kingdom Metazoa; phylum Chordata; class Aves; order Caprimulgiformes; family Steatornithidae; genus Steatornis; species Steatornis caripensis. Next base: position 94,672 of record VZSC01004601.1, read on the forward strand.
CTGGGCTTTGAATGAAAATAGCTTTATGCACTCATTATGCTCTTTTCTTTGCTGCAGAAAAGTTAGTGATTCAGTATCGTTGCCTCTGCCACTTTATTACTCCAAGAAATAGTCATAAAAAGTAGCAATAGAGTCATTAGAGAACTCTATTAAAACCATCACTGTGCCTCTAACTGCTGCAGGAAAAGAAAAAGGCTTCTGGACCAAAGTTTTCTATCCAAGATTTTGCCCTCTGCAGAGAGGAAAGAGGCTAAAAAAGAAATCTCTGTCTGTAGTTCTTGCCAAATAGGCATGGCTTCAGTGTTTGGCGAGTCCCTCTCGGGAGATCAGGAATGGTTTGATGTAGAAAGATTTATGGGCACTTAAAACTTATAATGAAACTGTTATCTTTGCCCTCTCTCCTCTTTCTAAATCATATAAAGTCAGGTGGTATGTACTCACAGTAGTATTAATAACTGTCAAGTCAGATATAAAGCAAAAAATATTCCCGACTTGGGTAAAAATTAGAGCTGAGGATGAAAACTGTCAGTGGAGAAGTGATTTTTGTGTGGTTTCCATTAGTAAGTAAGGTGCTGCTCTTGCAGACCATTCTCTGTAAGAAGATCTTGTGCCAAGTCTCATTAACTTCAGCAGGAGCTTCGTGAGAGCCTGGGGATCCTGCTTTTCAGAGCAATTTCTGTGACTGAGGCTGGGATAGAGAAAGAGCATTGTGTGTTGGAGGGCAAGGTGGGGAGCTGCTGGCGGTGGGAACTAAGGGAAGGAGTGAGGGGGGGAAATAGAAAGGTAGCAATGCCATTACAATCAGAAGAGTTTTCTTGGGTTAAGAGCCAGCTGAAATACTTTCTCTGTTCTGTTTAAAAAAATACAGCCTTAATAACCCTGGATTGCCAGGGATCAGTCCTGCCTCCGCTGAGGGCACTGAAGTCTGTTGGCTGGTTTTACAAGCCTGGAGTTTCAGCCCCTATCAGATAATTCGCGTACGTGTATTTCTGACTTGCACAAGGTTGCCAGAGCAGAGCAATATTGGTTTATACCCTCCATTATTTTCGTGCTAAGATGGAAACATTTTGAAACCCAACTCAGAAAAAGTGAAATTCTGAAAGAAAACACAGCAGTTCCTGTTAAATACTCTGGAGCTCATGTAGGATTATAAAAATTCTCTAAAGCTGGCTTCATAAATATGGGAGATTGAGGATACACTGTCCTGTCTGTATGTAGACTTTCCCACCTGTAGCCATCAAAAATTGCTGCTGTGGTAATCATTGAAACTGATGCTCTTAGGAGTGGAACCTCAGTTTGTCAGACCGAGATATGCAGAGAGAGAAGGTGAAAATGTACATTGAAACCTACGGTTTCCCTTTTCTCCATGTATTTTCTTGCCAAGGAAATTTTTTTTCTTGTTTTCTTTATTTTCTGCTACCCTGTTTAAGATCCTCAGTTAAAAAGTTGGTTTGCTTGCTGTCGAGACTGGGCTACTAACCTCATCCCCAGCCCACTCCTATGTTTTGTTTCAAGAGGCCAGGACTGTCTGTGCCAGAGAAGGTTTCACGAGTCACTGAGATAGGTGTTCCTGAAAAACCTGTCTTTAGGGTAAGTTTCTTCTTTCCTCTCACATCCTTTCATAAGGGTTTTGCTGATGTGGGGAAGTCTGAGTGCTTGTGTCATTAATAATAATTAAAAAATAGTGCCTACAGGTTTGAAAAGGCTGATTGAAAACAGGAGTATACGTGATTTTTGTGCATTCAGAGTTGTTACATGTTCTATTTGTGCTGTACTACAGTATAATATAAATTTGTTTTAAATAACTTTTTGTTACTTTCAGAGACTTGCTGTTGAAACTATCTACTTTTTTTTTCCTAATGGCTAAACACTTTTAACCTTCCTTTCCTGAATCTCATTCTGTGCTCCATATGCATGAGATCTCATTTTGAACACTTATTGTTAATTTTTATGATTGGTGTAAAAGAGAAGCATGGAATCTGGGTCAGTTGGATTGAATCCATGGGAAAATGCCCCTAAAAATTAATTTGTGACGGATGAGATTGATGCTGAACAGGCTGACTTAATTTGTTTCATTATGTTTGCAGAATGAAGCTGAAGGCTTGACAGCACCAAACTGAGGTGGGCGCAGCAAAGCCCAGTTCTTGCCGATCTCCGCTCAGAGCTTTGTCCATGCATGTCCCTAATGATAGGTAATACGCTGCTCTTTGCCAGCTCCTGAACAAAATCCTGAAATAATTTTGCACCCAACGGGGAGTACAAATCATCAGTGTGATGCTGTTGATGGTGTTTGTTTTTTCAGAAACTTTGGTAGTGCGAAGAAATGGTTCTGAAACACAGGCTGGTGAAGGAAAGAACAGGAGAAATGTGGTAGCCAGAGTAGGAAAAGAGGACATTTCTTACCACTTTGTCCAAGGAAGAATGGAGATTGAGGGCTGAAGACTAGGTAGTGCCTAACCTGTGGAAAGCATGTGTCCTTAGCCGGGATTTGTCTTCCCACATACACCGTAACAGTCTAGTGCTTAGTGTGCGATGGTCTGCTGGTAACAAAAGGACATCAGCAAATTCATTTCTCTTTGGGTTCTGAATCATCTTTAAGCTTCTAAGATGGCATAATTTCTCCTTTTATGCCATCACTGAATCGGATCAAGTACAAAGTAAAATTTTTTTTTTAACTTTAATGTCAGCCTAGCTCTCAAATATGTTATTGCAAGAACTTCTTTCATGAGCAGAAGCATTAAGTGCTACCCCTTCTCATTTGACTAATGAAGGGAACAACTAATGAAGTGAGAGTGCGAGAGTTCACACATAATTTAATTCTATTTGAATTTGAAAATGCTGAGCTACAAAAGTGCTAAGAATTTCCATTTGTGGAAGAAAGAGGAAGGTGACCATCAGAACAGAGCTCCTACTGCAGATGTACTGCAGTAATTTTCTTTAGCATTGCTTCTTTTGTTGTAGGAACACGTACAGCTTTTGAAAATATTTTTCCATTCTAAACAAAGGGAGCTGTGTTTCTGGGTTAGCAAATGATGGTGCTGTCTGTGTCTTCTTATGCAATCTTGACACTCTGGATCTATTGCAAGAAAAACTGAGAGGTTGGCGTCTAATTAATAATGATGGGAATCTGCCACATTTGTCATCAAAACTCAGTTTTGGGAAAAAGAAATTTTCTTTAAAAAAGAACATGTTTAAGCCTATTTATAGATTCAGGCAAATTTCAGAAATAAAGGCACGCATAACTGCTAGCACCTTGTGATATATCAGACAGCAATGCTGGAAACTGCTATTGCCCATGCAAATGGTGTTTCCATATGCAAACATTGAGAAGTCTATGGCCACTTAGACGTTTACAAGCACACAACGTGTGCATGTTTATGACTATGCAACGGTACATGGACTTTGGCAGCGGAAATGTCGTCAATAAAGTGCAAAACCATAGATGTGTACATAAGCGCATTCCCTGCTTATTAGCAACCTGCTATAAACCCCCGTTGACATAGCTATTGGTTGTGCGTAATCATCGTGCGCATTTTTAACTATCACATTAAGATTCCCAGTTTCTTGTAAAATCAGTCACTACAGTATTTTCTTTTTTTATTAATACCTGTGTGTATGAGGTGTCTGACAGAGTTATTATCCACTTTGGTGATGAAAAACTCCTGCTGAGGTCTGGGAGAACAGGATTGCAAAGACCAGCGTGATGTCTGTCTTATAAAGCGCTCATTCTTTTGACTGACCATCTGTGTGTGAAAAAGGACTGCTATTACGCAGCAGTAGTTTTGTTGAGTTTGGCCTTGATTTCTTTTTTCCAGATTCTGCCCAGCAAAGAGGGAGGGAGAGAAGGGAAAAAGAGAATTTCATTGGGGAACGGAGGAGGTGGGGGTGGGGGGAAGGAGGGCTGAAAGCTTGAAAAATGAGTGATTGGTAGAAGAGTACAGTAAAGTCAGTGAATAATTTTACTATCCTGGTCTAGCAACTTGGGAATGTGCCATGTTAAACAATAACATCTTCCAAGTGAGAAAGGCAGAGATGGAGGGGAAAGTTAGGGCAAAGCGTGGGGAGGGGATGGGAGGCAAGAGAAAGACTGGATCCTTGAGTACAGTCATTGCCAGTTCTCGGATCAGCTACTTTTTCTTTTTCTTTTTCTTTTTTTTCATTAAATATTTGAGAGTGAGTCAATGCCCACCATATGAAAATCTGTACTGTCTGTTACCATTTCTTGACAAATAACATTACAGGTAGGCTGCTGGCTTCGGGTTTTACCCACATGAATTAAATCGTTATTGCTTCTTTGGAGCCTTATGGACCTCACTTCTCTAAAATAGTTGTATGGCACTGAAGGAGATCTAGAGGCAGGGCTCCAGGAAAGATGTAGGGCTACCACACCACTTGGCCTGGGTCTTTTTTCATTTTCTTTCCGCCTGCCTACTGAAAACGTTATCCAGGGGCTTTTGAAGGCTTCATAGATTTACCTGTGTTTTCCAAAAGTCTAGTAGGCTTATCAGTTGAGACACCTCCTGCCAGTTTGCTCTTAGCCAGGACTACAGCGCACATCTGGGATTTCAGCACAGAGAGCATCTTGGTCAGCATGCTGAGCTGCTGGGAAAAATTAAGGTAACTATGCATGCACCGCACAGTTACTGGGTGCCTTGGCAAGAAGTAGGCTGCTTTGGGAGGCTTTGGGTAAACCCTACAGAGCATTTCCTCCTCTGTTCCAGGCTGTTTTCTATGCCTGGTTAGCAACGGTGGCATGCTGCAGGAGTGTTGGTTTCACATGTGCCGTGTAGGATAGAGGAGGGTTTCAGGGCATGGTGGCCCACAACAAAGCGGCCGTCAGTTTGCTGCTGGAGAAGACTTCTTGTACTGATGGAGATGGTATACGAGGCTTGGGCAGTGGCCACCTGCAGCCTGAGTTCAGGCTCACAAGAATATAATTTTTGTGGTATCTTGCAGACATCTGGTTTGGAGGAAACTGATGCTGTGACTGAATGTGGCCCTTAGTTCTTAGTTTAATTAAAAGTTAAACTCCAACAGGTCTGATGCACCATCTGGTAAGAAGATGTACTGTGTGTGCCTGGCTATAGATGTGTGGTGTGCCCCTCCTCTTCCCACAGCGTCAACGCACTGGGGACAGCGACACCGAGCTGCTGCTGGAGCCACAGTGGATTTCATGCTTAAGCCTGCCTTTCATCAGCAGCTGAACAGATTGCAGGAGACACGTTTCTGTGGAAAGGTGCAGCAAGCACGAGTTTTAGCTGCTAGTTTGACTGGTAGGTTTTTCTGGAGGGTGTGAAATTGTAGCAGGCTCCAGGCTTGCTGTGCAGGAGGAGGGGCAGGGCTGAAAAACCCTGAGAACATTACTGGGGATATTGGATAATTTCAGGCATTTGAGCCAATGGTAATAGGAGGCAAGCCCCACATTGGCACTGAACTGGTCTGAAAAAAAACCCCAAATGAAAAGCCAACCAAGAAAAACAAATAAGATCCAGGAAGCTGAGCCTCCTATATCGGATCTTTTCTTAAAGAGCTAACATGTATCGGCATTGATGGAGATCCAGTAAGGAGGTAAGAGAAACATGTTGCTTTACTAACTCATAACCCATGTCAGATAAGAGGTATTTCATGCCTTTATGAGGATGGATGTGACAAGCCTCCAAGAAATGGGTGAAAATCATGTAGAAAACACTTCCCCAGTTAGCTAGAACATTGCAATGATGTAATAGAAGGAATGGCAATCACAGGAGGAGGAAGTTACTGACAAAAATCTGTTCCATGTTATTCAAATTATTCCTGATCTAAAATTAGGGATAAGCAGTAAAAGAATCAGATTTGCTAATGACACAAAACTATTCAGGAAAATCTAAACTCAAATCAGCCCTGGGGATTTACAGATGCTATTAGGATGATGAATGCCTGAATCTCTTTTCTCAGGTTATTTTCTAGTCTTAGTAAACGAAGAGTGAAGAAACTAAGCATAAGGTGTATATATATGGCACAACTAGCAGGAATTAGCTATTCCCATCTAGGGAGGAAGCACCTCAGTATCGTTATGGCTAACTCTGACAATGTCACCTCAAAACAATGGCAGTCAGCTACAATGCTTGGAGTTGGTAGGAAGGCAATAGAAATCAAAGTACAGAGCATCATTCCACAGAACATTCACACCTGGTCTTCTATGTGAAGCTCTGGAAACACTGTGATTTAAAAATCCTGAAGATTTTAAGAAAAACTGGAGGGATGGATCACCAGGATGCTATGGAATGACTTTTATGTGACAAAGGCTTTGATGGACTTCCTAGGCTGGAAAAGAGTGACTGTGGGGGAAGGAAGATCATTATCTTTAAAAGCAGTGAGGGTGAATGAAGAAAGATAGAGAAGGTGAATAAGGAGCTATTTCTCTATTAATTGCTTCTTACTAAACAAGAACTAGGTACACTCAGTTAAATTCTCAGAGAGCTGATTTTTAAAAAGCAAAAGGAAGTGCAATGAAGTTGTTGGTCTCATTGCCCCGGGATGTTATCCTGGACAAAGGCATAACAGGTTTAGAGAAGGATTAGGCAAATTAGAGGAGGATAAATTCATAAGTACCTATTAAACATGGTGGTGCAGGTGCAAGCTCTCAGTTCAGGAAGTCTCTTAAGCTGGCACCTTGCTGGTAGCTGGATGGATACAGCAGGGAAAGTACTCTGTATATACCTCTTTTCTTACAGCTGCTGTTAGACTGGACTATGTAGACCTTTGATTGGCTCAGTATGGCAGTGCTAGGTTGTGAAAAATATTTTTTCCCCACTTGGTAGCATAAGAAGTGACTTGTTGTCCTGGTACAAATGTCACAACACATCACCGAGTGAATGGGGAGGGTGTTTCTGGAGGGTCTTTTGTGACGAGGTGACCTCCACGCAGCGTGCCAGGAGAACCATGCTCATGGCAACGGTGCCTGCATTCCTCTCTGGCTTTACAAGTGGAGGGGATGATGGAAAGTACTGCAAGCCAACGTGCTCTTCATTTAATGCAGATCATCTGTCTTGGTCCCAAAGGTGATTGAAAACACATTTTTACAGCAGAAAATGAATGGCCACAGTTAATTTGGTAGATGGGTATCTACTCTGGGAAAGTGAACAACGGCTGTTGAGAGGGCCGTGTTCTTGGTGATAGTGCGGCTGCTGATTTTTCCATATCGGTGTCAAAGAGGGAAACCAGCAGCTCCTATGCCAATGAGAGAGCTATCTGTTACGAATGTCAGCACTTTGTAAACTACTTCACTATACTCCCTGTCTCTTCCCTTCACCTCTTAGCCTCCTCTTTAATAAATATTTTTGATGGAGAGATATTCTCTGCAAGACCTAAATGTGCTGTGTAGGTGTACTGTAATTGTGTAGAACAGACCCTCCTTTTACCACCTGCTCTGGGTTCCATTCAAAAATCTGGTGGTAAAACTGAGTGGGATAGACTGAGAAGTCAGATGAAAAAGTAAATATGCTCTGATTGAGACATAAAAGCTGATATTTAAAAAAAGATCACCAAAACACTTGATAAGAAATCCATGTGAGTAGACCGTGTCTTTTAGAGCATAACTTAAATGAGTTGTGCTGAAGTTCTGCAATATTTAATTTGTGTTAAGTGGGTTTTTTTTTTTCCTTTTCCACTTCTGATTTTTGTCCAAAAGTGGAAGTGCAGGAAATCACTCAAGAAAGGCAATTCTGGAGATTTCCAGCTCTATTTTGGGCTCTAGAGATTCGGATAGTTTGGGTAAACCTGTGAACTTTTGGATGTTTATCTGAACTGAACCTGAACTCTAAATCTTCTAGGGTTCACCCGGCTAAGTCAAAGGGAGGAAGGTCTATAATGATAATTTTAAAGTTCTTTTCTCATTCAGCCATGGATATGGCCCTCCCCAGCCTCCTGATAATTTCAGTGTGCTGCATTAAAGAAAAAGCTAAATAGCGTGTATCGCATGTGCACAATTAAACATTGTACGCACCGTTACAACTTCAGCTGCTATACATCCCAGTTGCTAGCTGCTGTCTTTGTAGGAGGATTTAGCTGGAAAACAGATGAATGTTTCCAACCTGACAGTGTCTTTAATGATATCTTTCTTGTTAGATGAAGCTAAGTTATAAAAAACAACTAGAAACAAAATTACTGAGCTATAGTAAGCAAGGCAATAAAAAGAAAGCTCATTAAATAAACACACACAGATTATGTAGTGTTCATTCTATCAAGTTTTTAGAAGTGAATATAGTAACTTTTTCCTTGTCTGGCCTTATAATAACAGAATCTGAGTTCTTGACGTTTATCTGTGGAGACCTCTGGGAAACAGGGGAGCAGTTTATAATATCTGTTCTATAGAAAAGATTTTTTTATAGTACCAAAGATAACATCATAGCCTTCCTTATGTCAAAGGCAAGGCACTAGCTGATTTTTCTTGCTGCAAGGTTATACTAGTAGGAGTTAATGTAAGAGATCCACAACAAAGTGAGGAATGGAGACAAGATTTCCATCTACTTTGTCAAACTATCCACACATACCCCATCATCACAGTTATCACTGGCTCAAATTCCTACTCTTGTATTGCATGTAAGGAAGCCATGATATGTTCCCTGAGGATTCTTCAGCTTGAGAACACCCAAAAGTGCTACCCTGGCCTAGCTCTCATATCTTCTCTCACTTTTAGAATGTATCAGGGATGACAGTAGATGTGATGAAAACATAGGGCCTGTGTTCCAGTGTCCTTCCAGATGCAAGAAAATTAATTGCCAGAAAACCACATAACTAAATTGCCTTTGGTGAACCTGCAGATTAGCGATTTGGTAGTAAATCTGAAGAGGCAGTGTGCTTCATTGCTGAGGTTTGGAAACACGATGCCCTCTATTCCTGCCTTCGGGCACCTAGGTGAGCCTTCAGTGCTTTTTCCAGTCTGTGCAGAGAGGGCTAGCGACTGCACTGTAAGATCTGGCTCACTTTCTGATGGTGCCTGCAGTAACAAGGCATAAATCTAGAGCTTACTTCCCAAATGCCTTCCCAAGTCCTACTTCTAATGTTTATGAAATTGCTATGACTGTGTTACCACAGCAGCAGCAGTCATTTATGCCTTTGGAGCTGCGTGCCACTGCAGGGGAAATTAGGAAGAACTCTTTGCCCCCCCACAAGGAATTTGGAAACCATCAGCATTTGATCTGAGCTCCTGAGTTTTCCGCAGAGCTCGGCATTCAGCAGAGGTATGCTGCTCTCTCAGCAGCTTCTCTCTGTGGGAGCAGCTGCATGTTGAGACCCCTTCAAAACTGTAAGGACTGCTGTTAGGTCCTTCAGTCACATAAAATGTCTGTTGCCAAGTTCGGACTGGACTTGTTCACAGATTTTTGACAGGACTCTCAGTTAATAGTTAAATTGCAGCTAATGTGTACTTTTGAACAGGAACTATGTGGGATTCTGTAATTCTGTGGGATTTCCAGATTTTTGAAATTTGGCTAGCTTTCTATTTTGTTCTGTGTGTGGAACCATACGGACACGAAGTTCATAGCTATGAAGCTATGAAAGCTGTAGCTTAAGGAATTGTTTTCATCCGTCCCTTTGAATGGAGACTTCCCGTCTGGCATGCTTCTTTTGCACACCTGACTTCACATTGTCTTGCTAAAATACTGCCCACTGGAAAGTATGCTTGAATAAAAACACTCTCCAAACTCATTCAGCTTCTAGGAACATCCTATTGGAAAAGTGATTTTTTTCTCCTAATGAAACCGATGCAATGGAGCACTGAGCAGGAGAAAGATATTAATGAATAAATCCTCTAGAGGTAATAGCTTAGGAGAAATGTCCATGCCAGCAGGATGCAGGAATGCCTCCTAGATGTACTTAACCTGGTATGTGCAACTGTGTTTACACAGCAAATCAAAAAAGATTAGTTCTATACATAAGATCCAAGGAGATCTGGACCAGGGGAATTATACTTCCTTGAAGGATACAGCACAGAGAACTTGTTATGATCAAAGATTGCTTTGAGGCCTTTCCCACAGAACAAACTCTCAGCTGCAGCTTGAGACACAGGTATAAAATTGATTCAAATGCTTCACTGTCTGAAGCATTTTTAGTTTAGATAAAGATGAACTGTTCCTCTGCTTTTGTCCGAGTATCGATAATATTTACTTTGCCATTGAAGGAATGTTTATTACTTACTTTTGAAGCCAGAGTATTGGATGAAAGTTTACAAAATTGAATACTTGCTAAAAACACTTAGATGTGGGTCTTGCAATATCTTTTATTCTCAAAATGTTGTACAGAGAAGTCCCACTGAAAGCAGGTCACCATCAGCAGTAAGATTCTAGTGCTGATGTAGCTTTAGCTCAGAGAGAGAGAAAAGTGAGGCAATAAAATGAGGTTATCAGTCTTAATGAAAACATCCAAAGGAGTGAAGCCTAAGAATAAACAGTCTTTCTCACAGGCCCTCAAAAGAGGATCTTTCAACTGGGGCTTCAGATAAGGAAACATTTCCACTAGAGGTGCAGTTAGGAGAAATAATTGGGTCAGTTGAACTCTGGGTTGGTTGACCCTAGACCTCATTGCGACTTAGGTCTGTTTCTGCCCTGAGCAGGAGCAGACCAGGGCATGTGTCTATACGTGATCTTTGTGGGGCCCAGATTCAATCCTTTCCAAGTCTGAATGCCACAGGTTGAAGCAGTGGCTTTTAATATTGCCAAACTGTCGGGGACCTACGATCCAGATCTGGATGGGGACCTACGCAGGGTGGTTTGGATCCCTTTTATCCCTAGGGCACTGTAGCATGCTATCACACTTTTGCTTTCCCTCATTGCACTTACTTATTTGTGAGTCACGCAATTCTGTCAGCAGACAGCCCGATTCCTTCTCTCCTGCTAAAGTCCGAGAATGATGATTAATGTTTTGTGTTTTGTTGTGCCATGAGTTGCCATGGAAGTGAGCTTGAGGTTGCAACTCCAATGAAGTATCCTGCTTTGTGGGACAAAGAAGAGCAGGAAGTGACACTGTGGGCAAGAAGCCCTATGTCAAAGTCCATTGTCTGATATCAGCTTAGGTCAGCCTGGCTGTCCCGATACTTCCTATCTTGTCTTTCAGCACATCAGAAAATCTTATTAGAACTTGATCTAATTGGGAATTATTCATTACTTAAATATGGAGTTTAGAACTTAATTTCCTATATGCTTTTTAAAATAATGGCTGTGAAATTCTTGTTTACTGACTGAAAGTTTTTTACTTGCAGAAAAAGGAAGAAAATATACCTAAACGCAAAAATATATGGGGCAGAAATTCAAGAACTGCTGAGAAAAATGCTGGCACCCTCCTATCTAGCCCAGGATGCAGTGCTCTGTAGTGGATGTAGTGAGAGGAGTGTAAAACCAAAGCAATATTAGAGTGATGCTTTCGTTGTGAAACTGTCAAAGCAGCTGGTAATCTGCAGTGTAGGGACTTCCCAGCGCAGAGGTTGTACCTTGACCTTTGTGTTTTATAGCCAGTGGTCCTCACTTCCTTCACCTCTAATGTGCTTCAAAATTATACAGGATTTTGCGGACTGGAAGAAGCATCTCACTCTGCACAAAGTTATTAGAAAGGGTGGTGCAATCTCTGAACAGCTAGCATTATTGTTTCCTAGTCAGTGATACTGCCAAGTGTGTAGGAAGCTGAATTCTTCCTGTACAAGCATTTCCCATAATTTGTTCCTTAATTTCCACTATGCTAAGTAAAATAACTTCCTGTCCTGGGATGGGCTATGTTTTCTCTTTCGGGCATGTGGAAAGGCTGGAGAACTATATGGATAATGCCATTGCTCAGTATTACCCTTTTCCAGCACTCTGGTCCATGCAGCGTACAGGATTGTGCTGGAAATTCCCTCCCCCCCCCCCCCCCCCCCCCCCCCCCCCCCCCCC